>JAYMFT010234965.1:0-11134 GCA_038088735.1 Panulirus argus | reverse complement strand
AAAAATATATATATATATATATATATATATATATATATATATATATATATATATATATATATATATATTCATTAAATGTATATCATATATCTCATTCTTCTTTACTAAAGGTAAATTTCTCTTCAAAGAAGAATTAGCAGCAATTTTATATACTGTTAGATAATAAATTTCAGTAAAGCATTGTATACACTGATTATCTATCATGTGCTCTCTCTCTCTCTCTCTCTCTCTCTCTCTCTCTCTCAGTATATAATGATGAAATTCGTATGTTCTTCCCACAGAAAGACCGGCCTTGGAAACCCCTTTGGCATAATGACGTAAGATTGTTGCTTACATTTGCCTTTTCTCGTCCCACCCTTAGCCCCCTTGGCTCGAAGTGACCCCCCCTCCCTTAACCTTCCCCCTTGACCTTTGACCCTTGATTCTCCCTTTTACCCCCTTTGGCTACCGTCTTCCCCCTTTCCCTTTGGCTTGCAGTTCCCTCCTAGGACCCCCCTTTAAGCTGTACCCCTGACCCTACCTCTGGTTCTCATCCCCCTACATTAAGCTTGTACCCCCCATTAAGCTTGTGGCTCCCCCCCCCCCACCTCACCCCATTAGGCTTATGGCTTCAGCTCCTGCCATCAAGCTTCAGGGGGGGTGGGGGCTTTTGCTTGCCATCCCCCCCCCACCCTATACGACCCCCTCTCCTCTCCTCACCCTGTGGTTCCTCCAGACTAAGCTTAGACCAGCTTGTTGCTCTGTGTACGAGAGCACTCGCCGTAGAGCCGTAGAGTAAGCAGCACACAGAGCTTCGTGCGAGATGTCGTAGTCTCTTCCACGCCTTCTTCACGTTCCCTCACGCCATCTTAAATATTTAGTCGCATTCCTCGTCTTTTAATTTGCCCCTAATTTACTCCCTTAATTACTTTACACTCACTCCCTTTGCCTTAACGTACTTCCTTCTCCGCCTTTTAAATTTCCTGTTCCTCGTTGCAAATTACCCCTTATTAGCATCCCGTCCTCATTACCAACCCCTTCCTCGCAATTAGCATATCTCCGACGCCCCAGATTATCCATAATCAGCGAGTGACGAGCGAGCGTTCTTCCATTGCGTTCTAATTGGTTCCTCGTCGCTCTATACGTGTGTGTGTGTGTGTGTGTGTGTGTATGTGTGTGTGTGTGTGTGTGTGTGTGTCTGTGTGTGTATGCTTGTGTGTGTGTGTGTTTGTCCACCACCTAAGTCCTTCATCCGATGTAGTTCCTTGTTTATTCCACCTCCCGTAGTTAGATGGTGTAGACGTCTGTTCTCCCACTTAGATGAGATGCAGTTCCAAGTAGCGACTCTTCTGAGTCAGTCCACATGAACCCTCCGGTGTTGTGGGGTTCGGGTTCACTTCGGCTCGACCGTGCTGGTATTCGAAGCTGTCTCGTTAAACTCGCTTCGAGTTCCATTTTGTTTCCGACTCGGTTCTGTGTTATGGGCACGGTCACATATACATCTCCGAAACCTCAATCTTTTATTTTCCTTTATAAACAGGTAACTTATGAATGGACAAATGCATAGATAAATGAATCAATCAATTATGAATCCATAATCAGATCGTAAATCTACTATCAAGAATTGTAAATGAACCCTCAAGAAAATGACAAAGACAGAAATCGTCGAGTTATGGTGTGAATGATACAGGAATTATTATTTCGAACACCTGGCCAAGTGTGTTCATCTACGTTAGTTTACTTAGTGGTTATAGCTCGAATCTGACATGGCAGCAACATGCGTAGTGAGGGAGTGTATGAGCGCTCTTCGAGTCATCTTCAGCTCCTGAAGAAGGTGTTGATTTAGATTACTGAGGTTGGGGGACGGAGTAGTTTGGGTGTGGAGCGCCTTAACGACCCCCTGGCAGTAGTTGTTAAAGCCCCAACCAACCAACCAGTCAACCTATAATCGTCCTCTGCGTATAGGATGACATGTGATCTGGACCAAATAAAGAGACGTGACACAAGAAGTATGACAGTGCTAACATGACAGCGTTTGTTATGTGTGTGTGCGTGTGTATGTGTGTGTGTGTGTGTGTGTGTTATAGCTTCAGTGTCTATATCATTTCTGAGGCATTTAATTAAGTTACAGTACGTCGGGCATCGGGCATCGAACCCTGCCCTCGACAGAGCCACTGTTGAAACAGCGAGACCACAACACCGGAAGGGGAGGGGCATGGCGGGCGAGGATCTGGCTTGACGCATCCGTAAACCAGATGCGTCTTGCAAGACCCTTTTTAAAAAAAAATGCTTTGCTGTGCCGTGCGATCATCCCGTACCGGGAAAGCCTTTGACGCTGTCTCTCTCTCTCCCCACGTGACGTCACACCACACCAGGGCGACTGGCGTATGGCGTACAAGACCGACGAGCACGGGCTGGTGGAGGGCCACGCGTATACCATCACCGGCGTCGCCTGCGTCAGTCACAGCGACATGGGCCCCGTCAGCCTGATCCGTGTCAGGAACCCTTGGGCCAACAGCGCAGAGTGGAACGGCGACTGGTGTGACAGGTGAGTGTCAGAAACGCCCCTCTTCCCCTCCCTCCTTTGAACCAACCCCCTTTCTGACCCCCTCCTTTACTCCTTCCCCCCCTCCAGCGACGAAAAGTGGGCGGGTGTGCCTGAGGAGCAGAAGAGGAAGCTGGGACGGACGGCCCTCTCGGACGGGGAGTTCTGGATGAGCTACGAAGACTTCTACGACCAGTTCGAGGAGGTCTCCATCTGCACCATCGGCCCGGACTTCGACCAGGATGGCACCGTGGACCGCGTCGGACAGGTGAGGGCCCGCTAGGGAGAAGAGATGAGATGAGATGAGAGTGAGAGGGAGGGAGGGAGAGATGAAGAGAGAGAGGAGGTGGTCTCTTGTGGTGGGGATGGTGGCGCAGTCGCAATCTATCTTGTTTATTGTCTCTTTTTCCGACCAGTGTCTCTGCTCCATTCTCTCTGTTTGCGCTTTCCACTACTCCTCTCTACTGCTATCGTTTCGAGCAACTGAACTGTTTAATAATTTATAAGCTGGCGAATGTACACGTATAAGCTGATGTGTGTACATCTATAAGCTGACGTGTGTACACATAACGCACATACTTCCTATGACTTGTTTCAGCCGTATTCCCTGCGTAACTCAGAGTCCAACCCACAAATCTCTTCCTGATACTTGTAATAATGGACCCCATATTTTGGGTTGTAATGTTAAGACGTTCCTTGTCCCTTTAACTATACAAAGCCTTAATTTTTCTTTTCTTTTCTTCGTTCCTTTAGGTAAAAGCCATCAAAGGGGAGTGGGTGAATGGGAGGAACGCGGGAGGCAGCAGAAACGACTTCGAGAAATTCGCTACTAACCCGCAATATCTCCTGACTATAGAAGAGACTGGTGAGTCACTATCCCTATTGTGATACGTAAGACAGGCAGGCTCGTCTCATATATATATATATATATATATATATATATATATATATATATATATATATATATATATATATTTATACTTCAGCCAGTTCCAATCTATGCCTTCATATATCTTGGGCAGCAATACTGTTAGCCATAACGTGTGTTCTCTGAGGGACCTGTGAGAGTGAGATAAGCTTCTGTTGACATATGCAGGAACACAGAACAAACAATTTGATGAATCCAGTCACAGTTTATCTATGTTTTACGTGCTGCTAAGGTGTCCACGACCTCAGTGCTTGGTCAATCACATCCCAAGTGGCTTGAGAACTACCGTCAAGGCTTCTGATCGGTGTCTCGTATCTTAAATCAGCTTTGCCCAAATGACTGCAAAAGGCTCCTGACTGATGATCTTTACATCATCAACGTTAGGTCACTATAGGGATTATTTCAACACCCAAGACGTTTGATAGAATAACCACACTGGTAGGGCGACATCTCATGCCAGTGGCAGGTATTAGCGACTGGTTCTCACTGAGTTCTGATCATGGAGCCGTGGGTTTTGGGAGAACTCCGTCACCACAACTACCCTGACCTGTTGTGGGTTATCGATGTTGCACCTAGGGTGACCTGCAACGTGCAGTCTGTGTTGACCCCTTTTGCAAAGACCTGATTGAAAGCGGAAACTCGATTTTTTTACTTTTCTCTTTTTCTAAATCTTAGATTCGGACGAGGAGAGTGAGGGGACGTCCAGCGTTTTGGTTGCTGTCATGCAGGAGCATCGTCGATCACAGCGCAACATGGGCGTGAAAATGCAACAGATCGGGCTCGTCCTCTACAGAGTGAGTAACAAAGAGCCTTCTGCAGGGTGAGTAACAAGGAACCCTCTGCAGGGTGAGTAACAAGGAGCCTTCAACAGGGCGAGTAACAAGGAACCCTCTGCAGGGTGAGTAACAAGGAGCTTCAACAGGGTGAGTAACAGGAGCCTTCAACAGGGTAACAAGGAACCCTCTACAGGGTGAGTAACAAGGAACCCTTTATAGGGTGAGTAACATGGAGCCTTCTGCACGGTGAGTTACTAAGAACCTTCTATAGGGTGAGTAACAAGGAGCCTTCTGCAGGGTGAGTAACAAGGAGCCGTCAACAGGTTGAGTAACAGGAGCCTTCAACATGGTGAGTAAGAAGGAACCCTCTACAGGGTGAGTAACAAGGAATCCTCTACAGGGTGAGTAACATGAAGCCTTCTACACGGTGAGTTACAAAGAACCTTCTATAGGGTGAGTAACAAGGTGACTTCTGCAGGGTGAGTAACAAGGGGCCTTTACAGGATGAGTAACAAGGAGCCTTCTACAGGGTGAGTAACAGGAACCTTCTACAGGGTGAGTAACAAGGAGCCTTGTGCAGGGTGAGTAACAAGAAGCCTTCTACAGGGTGAGTAACAACGAGCCTTCTACAGGAGGAGCTGGTAGGTCTACAGTAATAGGGAAGGGGGGACACTAGTGTCTACAGGGTTACCTAGGACCTCGACAGTGAGTCGTGAAGGTTTTAGGATGTGAGGAGTTCAGTCACTTTGCCTCACTTCTCAACCGTCCTTCTTAAAACAGCCTAAATTCATGTGGAGAAATTAACTCACTACTTATACTTTTGTCTTACAGTGAGCTGGTAATGTCTTTACTTAAAGCCACACTTTAACTCCATTTTCTTTAATAAGTGTTAAGTAACTTTTGTTTAAGTGTTCACGCTTGAAAAGTACATTTATATATTTAAACACTTTTAAATGTATGGCCTTGATAACGTAATGATTCTGAAAGGTAATAAGCTTTAGTTATGTAATTCCCATTTTTTTTCTCCCACTGTGCATGTTGTTCCTATCTCAATTTGAATCAATGGGCGCTACCGGACTCCGCCTGCATTCGACGAGGCTGTATCGTCGTCGTCACAGGACGAAAACGTGGGTACAGGTCTCGTCGAAAAAAAAAAAAAAAACTCACTCCAGAGGAGTAGTCCCACATTCCCCTGCTCCTGATTGGAGCGCAGCCTTAAAGAAGCTGCTGCTCTTGCTGCAGGAGCGGCCCATTAAAAAGAAAAGAAAAAAAAAAAGGCATCCTCGGGTCGTACGATCCATCACGTCAGACGGAGAGGCGAGAGATGCAAATGTAGTCGTAGTCCTAACCGACGGACCGCCACGGTGAACTAACAACCCCATCTCTCTTGCCTCCCCTCACCAGACAGACGACCCTGACCACCGCCTCCCTGCCATTCACTTCCACTACAACTACGAGGACGGCAGCTCCGGCACCTACATCAACTTCCGCGAGGTGCTCTCCCGCATGGAACTCGAACCCGGGCACTACGTCGTGATTCCAGCCACCTTCCAGCCAGATTGTCCGGGCCACTTCATGGTCCGGGTCTACTCTCCCAAGCCCTTCAGCCTCAAGAGGATTGATTAGGGAGCATTTCGTGGAGGCCTTTGGCCTTAGGAGGAATCTGGAGAAATGATTTCTTGAGTTCCAGAAGGTCTGAAGGCTATGGAATTACCGTAACTCCAAGGGCGTTGCGTAGGGGTGGTTGGATTTTGCGAGGGTCTTCAGCCGCAACAGTGGATTGACTCTCTGGAGACCTTTGACCCGAATCCTAAGGTTATAAGCGAGGGGGTTCACCAAAGGCCTTTAGATTCGGTTTCCAGATATCTCTGGATGTAGAGAGACAATGAGTTCCGTCGGATGCCCTTGAGGGGCTTTGACCTAAAGAGTTTACACGAGTTTACGTGAGAAAGACAGACAACAGGAGGCCTGACTGGCCCACGACTGGGTTGTCTGTAAGGAAAAAATAAAAAAAGCTTAACTTGACAAGAAAAAATGTCTTGTTCGAAAGATATGACGAAGGCTTCGAGCCTTAAGTAAGGCAGATCAGCTGACACAGATTTGGAAAAAGGACTTCCAAATATCCCCTGATATCAATGTCATCATGTCACAGGTACTTCCTGAATCATCTGCTCTGCTCAGGGCCAGCTCCAAGAAAGGTGTGTGAGACCTAACAGTAACTAAACCGCGTCTGTTCCAAAAGTCCTTCATCTCTTAGGGCGACGGCCTGTGTGACTTTAGGTGGATCCGGGAGACTATTACTTTAAAAAATACTGTTTCATATCAGCAGGATTATTGAAGGTCACCTTTTCCATCCCCCTTGATGCAAATCCTCCCTCCATGAAAAAGTCGTACGTAAAATAAGATAAAGTAACTTCAAAATTACATTTCACACAGATTTTAACCTCATAAGGATTACATATAGTTACCAGCCACTGGTTTTATAAAAAAATAAAAATAGGGACTCACTTTTTACTACGAGAGTTCGAACCCAGAGACTGAAATATTTCACTGTAAAAAGGGACCAATTTGGGAGTTTATGAATGTTAAGCTAAACCTTTGGAAAGATAACATCAGACGATACATAGTGAAAATAGATTTTTCTCGGCGTACATGCAGGACAAATAAGAAATGAGGACAAGCAATGTAATAGAAAAAGTGAGAAAGATTATATCTCTCAAAGGCTTTCATAGCGACAAAGTTATATATTAATAATCATTGAAAAAAATAATCATAATTAGCAGCCCAGATAGTGGTAGAAAAAAAGAGAGAGATGGTATATGTTAATGAGATGATGAGATCAACTTGTTTTAAGGCGACGTAGGTACTGGGAATACCACTGGTCCCATACGGTGTTAAAGATGTATTTTGATTGGTCGTCGAAGGAACGAAAAAAAGAAGAGGACGCTTTTTAAAGATGCTCTCTGATTGGGGGTGTTGAGGGAGGGAGAGCGACCAAAGCCTACGGGGATCGAGTGGGGCGTATGGCAATTACCTGGGGAGATGTGGGGAGCCACACGGGGCCATCTCTATCCAACCGTCCCGGCGTAAAAGAACGGGTCTTCGTGCGTGCAAAAACACCCCCCGAGCATTCCCGAACGTCTTAAGCTAAAAGATGCTCACAAATGGATCATATGCATTGAAGCTCGTCCCTACCGGTCTCGCGCGTCCTCAGAATTCATCTCCCAGAGAGTAAAATAGCCCTACTGCCGAGGAGCAAGGGGAGGAGGAGGAGGAGGAGGCCTTTAGAGACATTGTGGCCCAAGTACTGACACAAGGGGCCCAACCTTTACTATCTATCTGGCCGTTGGACGTCAAGCACCCGAGTATCTGATAAGAGAGATGAGGCTCGTTGCAATCTGGACTTTGGGTGCCCCGTGGCCCAAATCAGGACAGGAGGATAAGGTCTTATCGCCTGGACTCTGTGTTCTGTGCCCCAGGTATCGATGCACAGTACTGGATAAGAGACAGTCAACTAGGAGGGAAGGCACAGTGGAAAAAGATAAGAACGTGGAGTCCGTGTTCTTCTGTTCCCTACGTGGATGGTAGCACAGGAGGCCCTCACTATCTCCTGTGATTGATCTGTGATATGGCTTATGCTCAAGTAATGATTAATATGTACTGAAGACAACCAAGGTCTATTAAGGATATAACGAATTATGACGAGAGAGTATAACCGTTTGTAAAGAAGGTCTACGGGGAGCAGAAAGAAGTGCGAGACAGCATAGTGCTACAAAGGTATAACGGTAGTATAACACGTGAATATAACCTGTTGTATGGTATGAGCTGGAGTGACGAAAGTATAACAGTGTTATGTAGGTATAACGCGAGTACAGAAGAGTATTGGACTGGGATGAAAGTCTGTTGGACTATAACTAAGTTATAATGAGGTATAATGAAAGTATAATCAAGTACTACCGATGTAAAGAATGATAATGATATAGTGAAGTATAGCAGACGAAGTATAATGAAGGTATAATGAACTATAAATATACTGGAGTCAAAAGTATATTTTCAGGGAGAGTATATGACGGGCAAATGACCCAAACGATCGTTAGGTGTCGAGGGTGCTTAACGAGGGTTGGTGAGCTGCTGGTTAGGGCGCCATCTGTTGCTGCCATCATCAATGAACATGTCTGATATATGAATATATACAGAGATATAACCTATACTCATCAATTCGTTCATTTACCCACACACACACACACACACACACACACAAACACTGAAAGCACCGAAACAATGTAAACAGCGAACTATGGAATGATAAATCAGGAATGGGTTTAGGTTTAAAGAAAAAGAGCATAAGAAAATCTGAAATTTACAATGAACAACGAGATACTCACCTTGGCTCGTGGATACAGTCAGGAGAGCTGCCAGGTGCTCCTCACTCTTGATGGGAAGGCGGTCCTGGTAAAAGAAACAGTTTTCAGGCACTCAGTCCCAAAGAGGCGGAGGTATTCCTGGGAAAAGAAACATAAAATGTTAGCTAAGGACTCGATTCTGGTGGGGATGTTAATCCTGGTTAAAGAAAAAGGTTTCGCGTGCTCGTCTCTGGTAGGGGAGGTATTCCTGGTAAAAGATAAGTTTTCTCGAACTCAGTCTTTGTGGGGGAGGCATTCCTGGGAAAAGAAAAAAGAAATAATGTTCTTAACGTCAAAGACTCTCCTGGACTTGGAACAATTTCCAGGTGTGTGCAGTACTTAGATAAACAAGGAGTGTAGCAGACTTCATTTACATGATCTTCCATAACCCTTTTTGATTTAAAGATGAATCAGATTTATAGACTAGTTATCACCCACTGAGTTTGTGTTTTTCTTACCCTAATCACCACCCCATTAGGATGCCTAATTAGGTGTCTTGAGGAACCATGAATGATGTAGAATGACTGCGGATTACTCAAAAATTACTCATATCGCACAGGCAGTTGATGACTAACAGGGAACTGTTTAGGGTGAAGTGGTACACATAGATGAACCCCATGAAACTGGCATTTCTCCGTCCTTTTTAAAATGAACTGAACTATATAATTCCTTTGAGCCATTTTTCAGCTAGAGCCAGTCCCTCCATCTGTGCCAGCGAGTTCCAATAATTTCCCGATTAAGGACACACGCATGGCGAGTGTCCTCAACTTAGCATACCAACATGGGTTATGAGAAGACAAGGGCGTGAAGGAAAATCCTCAAGTTGTCTTCATCTACATGGAGGCACCTGTACGACATTGATCTATACAAACATTTCCTGATTCTCTTTTTCTTTCACAACAGTTTGTTGTGTGTCGAAGCTAAGAGACATATCATGCCCTGCTGTGCCTGTTGGTGACGAGAGGGCAAAACGTTTGTGATATAATGAGGCCTGTGTGTGGATTCAGTTATTCTGTTGTGATGATAGGTGTTTAAGAACTGATATCAATAAACATATGACTCTGTGGCATGTATCCCTTTCCTTCAGTGAGTTACCTGCCGGCCATCTTGATCTGACTTCGGCAATGCCTATCTTGGCTGCGGGGGAAAAAAAAAAGTTACAAGAAATTGCATCAAAGAATTAAGAAAAAAAATGTTCTTGGAAGACTGGGAATTTCTTCGTTGCTTCGAGCTCTCTCTCTCTCTCTCTCTCTCTCTCTCTCTCTCTCTCTCTCTCTCTCTCTCTCTCTAGTACTACTACTACTACTACTGTGCATAAACTTTTTTTGCTCATGCCTGACACTGGCCATTACATTTCATTTCCTGTCTTCAGTGCTGAATTGTCATGGACAGTGCAGTATATGGTTCCTATCACAGCCGACCCCTGTTAATACTTTTCAATGAACACTGAAAAAAAAAAAAGAAGAATCTAGGAGAACCTGTATCGTCAGCGTGCTTTTAGGATTTTGAAAAGGTTACATCATTTTTTCCAGGGGGAACTGAAATATCTCAGAGAGAACGATCACCACTGAGTACACAACAGGACATGAGAGACAAGCGCGACCCTGTGTGATCTGTCACAACAGAAAGACTTTGGTGGATCACATGGTCATATGACCTACTTGGATTTCAGTGGCACACTTCAGTGAAGTTCACTGCGGGATGAATGCCTGAAAATTATTAAGTCTTATAGCTCGATCCGTCTTGACAACGCGAGAGTAAGGGACCTGTATAGGGATTCCTGTCTATCTTGTTCCATCAGTAAGTCGCGAGGGCAAATGTCTACATCAGAAGTGACGCTCATCAACAATGTGTTGTGACCGACAGATATGGAAAGGGGAAGCGAATGTGAAAGAAAAAAGAATGAGAACTGGACAACTAATGAATGATTTTGGAGGTCACGGACGGATTTATAAAATACAGTACCCCCTCTGCCACTGGGGACAGACAATGTATTTTTTGAGGGTAAGTAGCTGAGATGAAGATAGGGATTGAGCAAACACAAGGTCAAGATATGGGGCCCCACGAGTGTAGAACTCCCATCCTGCACTGTTGAAATTGGTCACTGTACAGGGACACACCATGTGACAAGGGGACATAAATGTAAAGTTCCCTTCATGTACACGCAAAAGAGTTAACAACACAGATTAAGACGAACTCATCAACGACCTTAAGGAGTCGCGATAGTGTTTCTGATCACGAGAGACGAGGTTCCTTGCCATTGTTATATAGACCTAACGAAACTTAACACCAGTATCTCTGTGGTATCAAATTGAGCCACTTCTTCCACATGCCAAAGAATGTTGTCATTAAAGTGCATGAGAGAAAGTTTGACACATGAATTCTGGAAGGGCAAAAGAGTTATGGACGGGAGGAACAAAGTGAAGAAATAAATTATATATATATATATATATATATATATATATATATATATATATATATATATATATATATATATATATAT
>JAYMFT010234954.1:0-11134 GCA_038088735.1 Panulirus argus | reverse complement strand
ACACCCTACATATGCCACTCTATCATCAAACACATTCAACAATCCTTCAAAATACTCACTCCATCTCCTCCTCACTCTATCACTACGTGTTATCACTTCCCTCCTTGCTCCATTCATAGATGTTCCCATTTGTTCTCTTGTCTTACGCACATTATTTATCTCCTTCCAAAGTTTAACGATACTCTCTCACCCCAACTCTCATTTGCCTTCTTTTTCAACCTTTGCACCTTCATTTTGACCTCCTGCAGCTTTCTCTTATACATCTCCCAGTCACTTACACTCCTTCCTTGTGTGTGTGTGTGTGTGTGTGTGTGTGTGTGTGTGTGTGTGTGTCTATGGGTGTGTTTGTGTGTGTGTGCGTGTATCATTAAGGCTTACCCTGCAAGAGGTTATAACCTCGAGTGAAAAGTTCCTTGAGGAGAGGCTGTACAATGGATTACAGACAGTGTCGTCAAAGAACTTCTCACTCCAAAGTAATCCACATTTCCTTGCTGCTTGAAGTAGCGCAGCCTTGCGCTGCAGGAGGATCTAGAAAGGGATCCTTGGTAACTTCAGGACTCTTCCATAGATAATGAATATTCTAATATGGACTTTAGAATCAAAACGTTAGAGCAACAGTAAGGGTTACGACAGTGTGGCGTCTTTGGGATGGGCAGTCGGAGTATATCTTTCGGACAAGAACGCAAGAATTTGGTTTCTCACAGATGAGAACTGATGAACAAGCCATAACTGAAGATCGAGCCATAAAGCCATGAGTAGCGAGCTTTCTGATTCATACGTCATGCTCGTGTCCAAAGTCAGAAGAGGTTTTTGAACTGTACGAAAATAGATTACAGGGACCGGCATAAGATTAGTAAGAAGCTCGTCAGGAGGAGGTGGAGGGATATCAGAGTCACCCAAGTTAGGGTTACAGAACCAGAAAGAGTTGTCTTCGCATAAGGAGAACCAGATATTTTATCGAGGAAATGGAAAAGCAAATTAAAGGTAGTCCCACTGAAGTTGTTAGAAATACAGTTCTGGCAGTAAAATGGTAAAGTACATTTCGTTGTGGCGTCAAGCTAGATGCTTTGAGAAAAAGATAAAATCTTACAGGGAAGAGGTGATATCATGAAAGTCAGTTAAATCAGTATGCAAATGATAATCTGTGCGAAAAATATACATTTTTTGGTATCTTTCATTTTTATGCTGAGACTCTGTGTCCTGTAAGATTTTGAGACAGCGAAGGGACATAAACTAACTTTTTGTCTTTCAGTAATAGGAATCATTAGAATAAAGAACTGACACTAGATCCGTATTTGTACGAAACATCACTGAGACTAATGGCTCTTCAGATACATACCTATGAACGAAAAATAGATTCCTTGAAATTTAATTACTGATTATGTCCTCTATATCCACCCACATTTATTGAAAAGTTTCATTCTTAGCATGAAGGATTGTCCAGAATGACAACTTTGGCTTGCTACCGAGTATTTGCCTACTGAGCACCTCGAACCAATCTTGATCTTTCATACACAGTTTGAGTATCAGTAAAGACATTAAAAGTTCTGTGTTTCACATTATCTCCGTCGACTTTAACATTCCATGACAACAGTTTAAGGCCGTTATAGGGCGGTTCATTCGTGTCTGAATTCTGCTCTTATCCTGGCTCTTTTCAGATATCAATAAAACTCTCAGTTTCATTTACTTCAATACTGTCTTTGCTGAAGTTTTCCAATAGCTATAGCCAACATCTCATGTTCTCTCCATTTTGTATTAGGTATGTAATTTTTCTGTATCAGAATTGTGATCTGAGGATCTATTGGTACACCAGTAAAGCAAAATCTTTATTTTTGTATTATGTAACACAAAGTTGTGGTCATTTTGGCAGAGCAAACAAATAATTTGCAATTAAGAAAGAAGAGAAGATAGTGTAAGAACAAGGCTTGTGAAAAGAACCACGCCAGAAAATATCCCATAAGGTTATATTATACAAGAATGACGCTCCTTAGACCCCTAAAACAACGAAAAATAAACTCTAGACTTGATATATGAAAGAAGATGTGAATAGATATTTGTCACAATTTAGCTTCTTAGACTGGTGTTGTGAGCGATCACTTATATGATGTTTTAAGTACTGTGGCCATACTGAAGTTAGGCATTAAGCAAGTGCAGAGGAGCTTTAAATGGAATGATGAATGGGCACTTGTGTTAACGTATAATCAACCTGGCCATGGCGACGAGTGGGTACTTACCTGCGTAAAGAAATTGGCTGGCGGCAGCATCAGTCAACAAGAGGACCATCAGCACCACGCTGATCCCCATCATGTAGGTTCTCTATGGGTCTTGGATACCTGTGGCATGAAATATATTGACCGAGTGAATAGCAATGCTGCCTATAACAAACACACACACACTCTCTCAAACGCACTAAGCGAAGAGAAATTTCGGTTGGGAGTAACTAGTCAGAACTGGATTGAGGTGAACAGTGAAGATAATGTTGAAATCATGTGAGAGAAGTATCATGAAACCTGTAACCAGGCCTGCCAACATTTCCTTCCCAAGGAGACAGTAGCACTACACTCGGCCGACAATCCCTAGATCACCTATCGCATTA
Source organism: Panulirus argus (assembly GCA_038088735.1). Taxonomy (NCBI): domain Eukaryota; kingdom Metazoa; phylum Arthropoda; class Malacostraca; order Decapoda; family Palinuridae; genus Panulirus; species Panulirus argus. The sequence continues at coordinate 8,538 of JAYMFT010234954.1, read as the reverse complement.
AGCGACTTACGCTGCAGTAGTGTAATAGAATTAAAAGACTTACTGGCTGTGACAACCGAAGGCTTTTTCCTTTCCCCACTGTTGACCAGCTTAGCAAAGAGGAGGCCGCACACCAAATTAACAACCACTTCGCCAATATTTGCCAACGATTACCACAACTCGATATTAGTTCCCTTCCAGCGTGTGTACCAGCCCCATCTTCTCCGAACACGGTATAGGAATATCAAGTCGTTAAGTGCCTTCGGCACCTGAAAACCAAACACTCAACAATACCCATAGATCTTCCAATGAAACTATGCAAGGATTTTTCCTACGAAGAAGCTTCATCACTAACCGCCATAATAAATGCTTCACTCAATCTAAAGGCCTCACAGCTTGGAAGACTACTTTGTGAAATGACAATGCTGTTTCAGTATACCCTTAGTAGTTTGCAGACATGAAGTATTCCTCCACCACTCACTGTCTTGTCAGCCTCGTAGACTTCATTTACTGCAACTTGGAAAAGTGCCAGAACTCAGAAGCGCTCACTTTCGTAGACTTCACTAAGGCTTGGTGAACCATAACATCATCATAAAGAAGGCTGTTGACATGGGAATACGTGGGTGTCTCGTCTCGTGGCTCTCTGACTTCCTGACCGGGTGAGACCAAACCGTTCGCTGTAGGGAAGTCACATCGATCTCACTATCCTTGACATACGGTGTACCACAGGGCACCAAGATGGGGCCGTTCTGCTTCCTCATCGTTATCAATGACTCCCTCAAGGAAACAAAATACTACTGGAAATACGTAGACGACTTCAATTTGAGCACCGTTATCACTAACAAGTCTCCTAACTTCAGTGTCTTTCAGCACATTATCAACAAGATTCAGGAATGGACTACGGCCAACGACGTCACCATCAACCACATCAAGACTGATATCACACAAGGCCCTGACATCCGGCGGGGTAGTCAGAGACCTCAAACTTCTTGGTGTCATTATAGACGAAGGTTTAAACTAGAAGGGTCATGTCAACATTTCATCAAATCTTCCTTATACCGTCTCTATCTTCCTCGCCGACTGAAATTAATAGGCGTCCCACCAACTGAGCTCAGGAATGTTTGTACTATATTCATTCTACCTAAGCTCACCTACCCCCTCCTTAGCCTGGTCCTTCTCACTAACAGCTGCACAGGTGGACAAGCTAGAAGGAGTACACAAAGAGCATGCAGAATCATCCTGGGTCTTTTTTATACCACTTACCATGAGGCCCTTATGTTGCTGAACCTGCCCACCCTCTCCGATCAACACCGGCAGCGTTAATAAACAGCTGAAACACGCCCTCTCCAGCCACAGAGACCTCCGCCCTTTAAGACCTTCCGCTACGGACCTCCGCTCGTCTCCACAATAGACCTGTTCCAGTGAGAGCTCGTGCAGACAGATATAAGAACACCCCTATAACTACCTCTGTAGATGTCACAAACAGTCCATGAACATCTCAGTTTCTATTGGCTAGGCTATGTAATATGTCAACTATTCATCACTTAATGTTCAGCCAAACGCATAATATACAAGCCATAGTATTAACTTTGTAGACTTTCCTGTACATCTGCCACCCTGTCTGTCTAGATGTACCTCACCCATGTGCTTATCCAAAGTGTTGAAATATCCATCTCACCTTGATTTCAATCTCTTGTCTTATTAGTTAACCAGCAACTATCATGACGTCCCACTTCTATAATATCTGTAGCACCTCAACGTTGTATTTTCAGCCGAATGAATGTTTAAAGCCAATAAACTGTCATCTATTTATCTATCTATTTACACACATGGGCCTCCGTGGTGTAGGGGTTAGCTTTACTGACAACGAGTCATCATGGGCCAGCCTGGAGTCGGCCGTGCACTGGTTTGAACCCTGGGTATGGCAGTCGACTCACATCCGACCCTGGTATTCATCCTCCCCTCGGGCCTGGTCGATAATGGCTACCTGGCTTAGGCTGGTGTGTGTGTGTGTGTGTGTGTGTGTGTGTGTGCATACATACATACATAGGTGTAAAAAGTGGTATATGGTATGTATATATAAGTTTAATTATAATTAACAAGGCAACTTGAGTGTAACACGCTCTCCCCATAGCACTCACACACACATAAACACACACGAAAGATGGCGCCTCACGAATATAAAACTCCCTCTTCGTACAGTACAAATAGGTAGTATGAAATAGGTGATTACAAACACACACACACACACACACACACACACACACACACACACACACAACACACACACACACACACACACACACACACACACATGCACACACACACATGCACACACACACCATTTTGGATTGCCTGGCATTGCAACTGACAAATCTTACTCCTTGTTTAAAGATTGCATAATTATGAGAAAGGTCAACAGTTTTGATGTGACGCAGCAGATGTGAAATGACAAGTTCAAGAAGGGGTATCACTTTTGAGATGAGACGGCAGTTGTAAGAAAGGGAACAGTTATGAGATGGGCAACAGTTTTAAGATGAGGCGACAGTCATGACATGGGGAAACAGTTTTGAGATTGAGCCGTATTTATGAGATGGGGCAAGAGTTATGAGATAGGGCAACACATGTAAAAGTCTCTACCAGTGATACACAGGTAGTAATCAAATGCGCAAGGAAACTGTTTTATGGTATATACATAAAGTCTGTTACTCTTATGGCTGCAGCATGGCAAGGCTACACATTCCTAGGCATGGTAAGACTACTTGATCCCTGGGCATGAGATGCCTACAGAATTCATCGGCATGGCTAGACTACACAATTTCCAAGCATGGCAAGACTATATGATCCCTGGCATGACAAGGTTATACAATAACCAGGCATGGCAAGACCACACAATCCCCAGGCATGGCAAGGCTTCACGAACCCCAGGCATTATCAAGACTATACGATCTCTAGATATGACGAGATTACACAATCCCCAGGCATGGCAAGACTACATGACCACCTGGCATGACAAGATTACATGATCCCAAGGCATAGCAAGACTACATGATCCCAGGCATGGCAAGACTACACAACGCCCAGGCATCGCAAGTCTCTATGATCACCAGGCATGGCAAGACTACATGATTCCGTGGCATGACAAGATTGCATGATCCCAACGCATGGTAAGACTATATGATCTCCAGGCTTAACAAGACTACAAGATCCTCTGGCATGACAAGATTGCACAATCCCTGGCATGGTAAAACTACACTGTCATAGGCATGATGAACCTACATGATCCCCTGGTATGGCAAGACCACATGATCCCAAGTCATTGCAAAACTACAGATTCCTAGGCATGCTGACACTACATGTTCCCCAGGCATAGCAAGATTACACATTCTTAGGGATGGCAAGGCTACACAACCCCCTGTCATGGCAAGACTATGCGATCTCCATGCATTGCAAGACTTTATACCGATCCATAGATACCGATCCCTAGGTATGGCGAGACCATGTGTTCCTCAGGCATGGCAAGACTGTACATACCTTGTCATGACGAGACTCTATGATCCCCTTGCATGGCAATAATACATGATTGCCTGGCATTGCAAGACTACATGATTCCCAGGTTGCAAAAGTACAGATACCTAAGCATGGCAAGACTATACAAATCCTAGGTGTAGCTAGAGTACAGATCCCTAGGCATGGCAAGATTCCCCTGGCACAGTAAAACCACACATCCCTATGCATGGCAAGACTATGCAGTCCCCTGGCATTGCAAGACTACTCATCCCTAAGCATAGGGAGACTACACAATCCCCTGGCATGGCAATGATACACATTCCTCAGATGTTGCAAGACTACATATTCCTAGGCATTGCAAGGCTATACAATCTTTTGGCGTGGCAAGACTACACTTCCATAGGCATGGCAAGACTTCATGATCTTGTAGCATGGCAAGACTATACAATACACAGTCCCCTAGTATGGCAAGACTACACAATCCCTAGGCATGGCAAGACTATGTGATCCCCAGGCAGTACAAGAATATACGATCCCTGGCATGTCGAGGCCATTATGTGCAGACCTATATGAGACATGCACAAACCTACATTGAACACACACACACACACACACACACACACACACACACACACACACACACACACAAATCCACATGAAATGTGAACAGACCACATTAGACATGCACAGGTCCAATTGAGACATGCAGAGATCCACATGAGACAAGCACAGATCCACATTTGAGACATACAGAGATTGCAGAGATCCATGTGCAAGACATGTTGACATCTAGATCCAAAACATGCATAGAGCTACACTAGACATGCACAAACTCATATGAATCTTTTTTTGTTAGCTGAGACGGCAGGGGCAGCTGAGGCCCTAATCAAGGCCAACCCATTAATGCTATATATATATATATATATATATATATATATATATATATTCCCCTTTTTAGAAATTGAAAATACAAGAAGGGGTGGGTTTCCAGCCCCCCGCTCCCACCCCTTTTAGTTGCCTTCTACGACACGCAGGGAATACGGGGGAAGTATTCTTCGTCTGTTTCCTGGCGCTACCTCGCTGATGCGGGAAACAGCGATCAAGTATAATAGATATATATATATTTATACCCTAGCCTGAGCCAGGTACCCATTTTATCAACCAACCCCTAGGGGTGGATGAACAGTTGGGGTGACTATGGACCAACTGCCGCAACCAGGATTTGAACCTATACGCTTGTCCCTGGGTGGCCCAGAATGCTTCATGGTCAGGAACACTAACCGCACGGACCTACATAAGACATGCATAGTTCCACATGAAACGTGCACAAACTATTTGAGACATGCATAGATCGACATTCGTCATACATAGATCCACTTGAGACATATGCAAATCCACACAAAACATACACAGATTCACATGATACATGCACAGATCCAGGATAGACATACACAGACCCACATTAGACGTACACAGGCCCACATTAGACATAAACATGAGATGTGCACAGATCCACTTGAGACATGCACAGATCCACATTAGAAATATACAGACCCACATGTGACATACACTGATCCATGGACCTTTAAGACAAGGGAAGAAAGTCAATGATGATATTATTCAAGTCGCTAATTCTTTTTATGAATTGAACAAGGTGGGCGAGATTGAGGAATAAGAAGGTATTCAGAGATCTTTCACATCCTGTAATAATTTGGTAAAAAAAAACTGAATTACTGGGAATGGCTGAAATCTCAGAGGAGCAGAAGGGAGAGGTATATTATCTATACCTGGAAAAGCCTTGAAGGTATAGTTCCTAATTTACATTTCAAAATAACATCCTGCTGGCACAACAGGCATGGAAGACTTTGTAGTATACTAACCTGATGAATCCAAAGTGTGATATGCACAAAAGACAGAACACCTCAAACATCAGGGCCACAAGACTCTTCAAGACCTTTCCTGCTATCATTGGAAATAGAGTGGGATGCACAGTAGAGAAGTTTAAGATTGCATTGGACAAGTGCCTACAAAGTGTACTAGGCCATTCAGGCAGTGGGGGCTATGGGTGCCCAAGCTGTGGGATTGAAGACACCTGAAGACTTCACCAGGTATACATGAGATGTACACAGACCCACATGAGACATACACAGCCTACATTATTCACATATAGAGCCACATGAGACATACATAGACCCAGAAGATGCATGTACAAATCCACATTAGACGTTCTCCAATCCACATTAGACATGCAGATATCCAGATGCAAGACATGCAGAGATCCAAATGTGATACTTAGACAGATCCACATAAGACATGTACAGGTCCACATAGGAGGCATTTGTGGATCCTCATATGAAATGTACAGAGTCTCATATGAAGTATGCATTGATCCACATGTAAGGCATGCACAGATCCACATATGAGACATTCGCATATCCATGTGCAAGATTAACAAATGATGTCCATGCACTGATCTACATGTAAGACATGCACAGATCCACATAAACACATGTGCAGGTACACATGGAAAGCATGCACAGATTCATATGCAAGACACAGGCATAGACCTAAGTGACACTCACAAATACACATAGTTACTTTTACAGATCCACATGTGAGACAAATACAGATCTACATATATGCACAGATTCTCACATGAGACATATGCACAGATGCACATGTGAGATATGCATAAATTTTCATACAAGACACGCAGAGATCAACTTAGGACACAGTCCACATAGAATATGTAGAGATCTACATTATATGTGCATAGATCCTTCACATTATGAGTTTGAACTTAATCACTTTAACATTTTCAATCAAGCAGAATTGTTTTGGCATCCTTCTGAGGTCATGTGGGTCTCACTGCACTATTTTTTTTTTTCCATTTTTTTTGTTACTCCTTACTGTTTCTTGCAAGTTCTTAGCTCCATAGTTTCTCTAGATTCTTGATTTATTTTTCTGTTAAACTTGTTATATTTGGTTCTCTATTCGTTAAACTTGTTATATTTGTCTCTCTATTCTTCAGAAGTAATGATTAACCAGTTAAGGTCTTTTCCTCTTTTTCGTAAGTATATATTGTAAAAATCTGTTTATTTTTCAAGGGATTGCTTTGAAAAAAGTTGTGTTTATTTTCTTAGTTTCTCTGTTATGATTCATCTCTACAATGATTATGGGAATAGGTATTATTAGTTTTTAATGACTTATCAAGGTTGAATTTTCTTCTAAAACAGCAGTAGCTTGTTGAATTTTCTGTATAAACACATTGCAGTGATTATCAAAAGTTTGGAAACCCTTGCTTAAGATGCTGGCCTTCCTCAGAGCCCGAGAAGCCCAGTACAACCCTGAGGAAGGTGTGGTGAAGCTGTATCTGCGTGGTCGACCCCTCAACCTGTACGTGCCCAGTGCCCTTCGGGACTTGTATAACCCCACCACCACCACACCCCATCCTCCTGCTAAACTCAAACTGGAATGGGTGTATGGATATAGGCAAGTATTTTGTGCTTTGAATTTTATATGTTTGAACAGCACTCAAGAATATTAAACAGTAATGATTAGAATTTTTTGAGATGGGTGAAGATTGTTACCATTAATACAGATCATAGAACAAATGCAAACTCTGAACAGTGCCATCACCAGCCTAATTACTGAAAAGCAAATGGTAAACTAGCACTCTTCTTTAACACATAGAACCAGAAAACTGCCAGTACTGAGCTCTGGCAAATAAATATACAAGCTCTCCTATACTTATGACTTATGCAACTTATGACCATCATCCGTACATACGACTGGAAAAATATACAAATTCAAAAATATATGTATATATATAAAGATTATACTTGGTTGTATGTCTGCCAGTGTTATTTGCTGCATGCGTACAATAGTGACAGTATATCTCTCAGTTACCATTCAGTAAGCATGTTATTCAAGTGAATCTAACGAATTTTTGTGCTGGATTAAACCATTTTTGTATGAAACCTCAAAGAAGATGACAAGCAAGAGAAAAAAAAATCACATGTTGATAGATCTGGCAAGAAGTTGAGGAAGACGCTTGATTTGGAATCGAAAATGAAGGTAATCACCCAGTATGAAGGAGGAAAAAATGCTAATTTTACTGCATGTGATCTACAGTTGTCCCATTTGACAGTCTTCATACTTTTAAAGGACAAAGAAAAAATACGTGAAGCAGTGAAAGGTTCAGCAAGTATGAGGTCTGTGATAATAACAGAGCAACAACAAAGGCCCATCCACGAAATGGAAAAGTTATTGATGCTGTGGATGGCAGATCAAATTAAAAAACGTATACCACTAAGCTTACAAACAATTCAGGCGAAGGTTAAAGGTCTTTTTGAGACTTTGAAGGAGCGAGTGGGAGGGGATTACATTGAGAACTTCACAGCAAGTCATGTTTGGTTCATTAGATTTAAAAGAATATATAGCTTGCACAACATTCAAGTCACAGGTGAAGCACCAAGTGCTGACATAGGAGTTGCTAAAAAGGTAAAAATTAAACCAAAGAATTTTGATTTTAATAAGCCATTGAGTGATTTAAAAAAAATGTCAGTTCTTAAAACAGGTTAAACAAAAATGAGATAATTACAATAGAACTTGCATAACATAATATGTAAAGATGAAGAAATATGAACTAAAAGATCTTAAATAAAAGGTTAAATAAACTACAGAATCATATAGTAAAACTGGTTTAAAAAATGAGATGATCATGATAGAAATTGAGTAGGATAAAAGAATGCTGCCCAGGTATATGAATTCTACATGCCATGCTGACATACGTCCAACTTATGTCCAGTTTGAGTTCCAACCGTTGGTCAGAATGAAACTCGGATATATGTCGGGGAATGGCTGAATATATATATATACTTTTTTTTTTTCATACATATTCGCCATTTCCTGCATTAGTGAGGTAGCGTTAAGAACAGAGGACTGCGCCTTAGAGGAAAAAATCCTCACATGGCCCCCTTCTCTGTTCCTTTTTTGGAAAAGCAGAAACTGGAGGGGAGGATTTCCAGCCCCCCGCTCCCTCCCCTT
>JAYMFT010234933.1:0-11134 GCA_038088735.1 Panulirus argus | reverse complement strand
TCGCCTTCTGCGATTCAGCAGCTGCGAGGGTTTGTTGCACGAGCATTGCAGCACATGTGTGGGGCCCACCTCTTGCAACGGTCCCCAGTCTTGCTGCCAAATTAGATATTGTAGGCTTTCCAGATGGTTGCGGTTATCGCACGCTTCTGTGATGCAAAAGTCACCTCCCAAAAAATAACATTATCTGCGCTGTTAACGTACTTACGAGGCATCTTTGTTGACGTTCGACAAATATATCACTCTAAAGTCAGTCACACACGGCTCTTCGGACAACCAGATCTGTATTTTTCAGTAATATGACAGAATACCGGCACACGGCACTGTAAGAAGCATTAAGTATTGTACAGAAATGCATTGTATCTGTAAACAGAAATTGACCTGCACTCTAAGTGCAATATTTACTCAGTCCCAACTCGAATACAAACCAGAGAATACAAAACAACAACTGCGTGGCAAGAACACAACGCAATAGAGATTTCGGATTACGGAAGAAGACTTAAGGAAACGAGTACGACACGTGGGCTCTGGACAACTCCCGAGAGAAAACGATAAGCAACAAGAAGTGTGATACATTACCCGATTGCTGATCGCATCATCCACTTCCCTCGCTCTGGGTTGCCAGATTTTGGCTCAGAGTTGCTCAACGCCTAAACCAGCGCAAATCGTACATATTGGGCCAATTAACAATCTTAAGCGTCGTATTCGTGCTAAAGGCCCCAAAATTAACAAAGCTTCGCTACAATCATAACCGATATATTTTGGCTGTTGATTAGTGTTATCAATTCAACTCTCACGTCACGCATTCATCATCACCTTCCACTCAGCCCTGTACGAACTTTGCCAAATCTATGTTGCTCGTTTTCATGATAACAAATAAATACAGTGCTGACCCTCCATTCCTATGTAAAGTGTTTGTCGATTATATTACTTTCACAATTAATCTCTTGACAAGTAACATAATCGTCTGGTTTCTACCTCTCCAGAATGCCTGGCACCACAGTCATGGATTGTGGCACACAGTGACCCCTTAACATTTAGAAAGACACTAAAACGAGATTATAGAACAATCGCAGCTAAGCTCAAGCTTGTCTACGCTGAACAAGTTGCCGGAAAGGCTTAACAGATCTCTAACAGATTAGTGGTATTCAAACTCAAAGCTTCACCACGGACCAGTCTCGTTTTGTGGTGTTTCAACTCCGTATGACGAGGAATTCTCTAATGAGTCTGTTTCTTGGTGTAAGACTGAAGTAAAGCTGTAAGGCCCTGAGGGGGGAATGAAAGCACCAAAATGAATTGATAACTGCCTTTGTTCATTCCATTACACTGAAGAATTGGAGTAACTGTTTTCCCTCGGCCCACCACTGTAGTTCAGAACCGTTATTGTGAAGGGCGTAGACAGAATAACGCACAGATGCAGATACTTTTGTGCTAAGTTGGGAGATGTTTGCTTGGAGTTGTGTCATGAACAGACAACATAAGACTCAGACCCGAGCTTATGGAAAGTACTAAGTTTAAGTTGATACTTCATGCGGAAAATAGAATATGGCGAAAGGGAACTATATCAGAACGTTTCACCTCCAGGCTAAATGTGAACACACTTATCATCAGGTGAACATGCATTATGCCGAAAGAACCCACAGAACATGAAACAGAGTAATGAAGGAAAGTATAGACGACGAAGAAGTAAATGAGTTCAATCTGGTATACCAATGACCTGAGCCCCATCCTGTTCCGTCCACAGCGCCTCATATTCCCTGTCAGGAATAAGGTAATTCTATGAGGTTCAAAAACGCTGAGGACAACGTGTGTTGCTTTCTGGAAGGTTTTAGAAAAATAAACAAACTAATCAAGGGTAGAGAATAGGTGTGCTCACCCAAGACAAGGAAGTAGAAATTACTTTAGTTTGTACCAGAAATATAAGTTCAACCTAAAGAGAGGTTTGCCTCGACGTGTTTCTTAAAGGAAACCCTCGTAAGTTCACCTTAGGAACATGATGAAAATAACTTGATTATGGACGCGGAGGAGCAGGACCTAATGAAATCCACCGGTGCTATTCCTCCTTGATGATATGTTTACCTTCGTTGTTAATGACCTGTAAGCTGTCATCATACCTCCCCAGGTATTTGTTCCCACTGGCCCCATCTACGGTAATTTAGATAATTTCTTCCTTGACCGGAAGAAAAGATTACCTCCACAGTGATCAAATCTCTTTCAGTTTTGATTTTCTTATTAGAAAAACAAAAAATATCCTCTGTAAGGAGTAAGGAAAACAGCCTGAGTGTGTAACTGGGGGAAACAGAATGCAGTTTTTAGCTCTAGGCAGTTAAGTATGGAATAATCCTTAGAGGAAACACTGCACTGATGCCTCCGTAGCTCTCCTCTAGAACTCGCTCTCTCCTCGACAGGATCTACAGCAGGTCGGAAGAAAAATCCTAATTAATCTAAGAGAGTGTATACCATCCAGTCCTGAGTCATGCCCTCTGGTGCAGGGCTCGCCCCCAAAAAGGCCATTGTCAGGGGTCATTTGCAGGCATGGAGCGAGAACCCGAAACTCTCCCCCGAGTGAACGAGGTAATTACGACGAGTCCACCAGAAGACGTCAGGCAATGAAATCCATCTCCAAACTTTGCCTTGTGTTCGCAAGTCGGTTACCCTAAATTCGTCTGAGGATGCTGAGCGAAGAGTCCCTGTCTTAAATGCTAATCTGAAGTAGCAGTGCAATTACAAGTTCGTAAGTAGATAAGCAGATACTGAGCAGGCAAGTCTTCATTTCCGAGAACTTGTACTCCAATCATCGACAAGTATCTGTCGCGTCAGCCTTACCATGCGTGGGAGTTTCTGTCTCAGGGGCACCACATTTAGAGTTTTGCAGTGCCTCAGGACCACAGGCCAAGAATGATTACATCTTCAGGAGTTTAACTCTAGCAGACACAAAGACTTGCACTCTGGAGTCGAGGGTCAAGATGGCCTTTATCTCTTTATGTTTACCTTCCAGGAGACATTCACTGACTCTTAAGAAGAGACAAGGAGGTCTGCACACCGTGCCTGCCAGTCAGCAGATAGGAAGGTTTTTACTGTACTGCACTATACTTTTGTACAATACTATACTGTACTGCACTGTACTGTGCTGTACTGTACTATCTATGCCACAAGGTACTGCACTGTACTGACCTGTAAAGTACCGTACGGTGCTGTATTGTGCTGTATTGTACTGTATGGTACTGTACTGAGGGGATTCACTGACAGGCAACTACACTTCCAAAATAGTACATGATCTCGAATCTTATAATCTCCTTACAATCCTCCTGATGGGACTTCCTTTACGTTTGTATTTCTTGTTCTCGCTTTTTCATGACCGAGGTGACAGTTGATCTGTTTCCCGTAATGCGCGTACGTGGCGCGCTCTGTTTGTTTATGCCAAATTCATATATGTTAGTGACTGTTGTTTCAGAATGATTATATTATCAAATTAAGTGCATAAATGAAAGTTCTGTGAATTTCGAAATTATGTTACTTTCTAAAGTTATGGATATTCAGATAAGTAAGAGACGCACGTCACTGTAATACATGTATGTAAAAAGTACATCACCCTTTTGAAGGAGTCCTCCTCCTGTTGTGTTGTAGCTCTCTCCATGATACATGGCTATGTGTATGTGTTTACGTTACTGGTGCACATTCCTCTGTATCGTCCGGTCAGACGAGGACGTCGCCTGTGGAATGACTGTCATGACCTTGAGGACTGTGACTCCGGAACAACGACATCATCACCAGGAGTTGCAGCTTGCTCCTCAGTGTTGCCACCGGAAGAAAATCATGGGAGGACTCGGTTACTTGCGCCTGTTATTGGCAGACATGAAACATCTATTCGCGTTTTCGGGTAACGCCATACAAGAAACAAAGTTACTATAGCTTCCATAACCGAAGCAACAGCGCCAGTGAAATGTTGACGGTGTGTTTGACATCTTTGGAACAGTGAAACGATGGAAGTATTGAAAGGTTCACACAGATGTAAATGAAGTGTCGAAGAAAAACCTTCAGGTCGATACGTTTATGATGATTGTCCTCTGAATCCTCGGGTTATGGCTGAAGGACAGATATAGTGACCGAATCAGTAAACAATTGAAGAATGTTTAAGTCACTTACATAAATTTTCCTCAAGAGCACAAAACATTTGGATTCTTTGCTGTGTATTTATCGCATTATAACAGATGATTCTCTTGTAGTCATGATCCTAGGGACCATAACTATGCAAAGTTGCCTCGAACTGATATGATAGTTGAGCAAATATGACTAAACCTTAGAGTCAAAAGATAGTCATTGTTTCCTGATGGCCAAGGTCACGGCAAAAACTTTAAAGATTGCACGTAACATTCCTTTCCCTAAATCTGTAGCTGTAGGAAACAGGAGAAATTGTTGGAAATACTGGGTTAGTAAAATGTGTGGGATCACATCTTAACTGATGAACAGAGTAGTATCAGAAACTTTACAAGAATCATTTGTGTGATGTCAGAAATAAGGATGTAGAAGTCGCTGCACAAACAATATTCAGACAAATTCGACAACGAACATAAGAAAAAGAAATTAAGGAAAAAAACGCATTCTTTAAAAGGCATGCGAAAACCTCGGCCAAATTATTAAAACTTGTAGTCACAGAGGTGCTCCTGAGACAGACTCATGCAAATGGAAAATAATCATAATGAAATATCCTGTTAGTACGAACCTACTATACATTAACTGTTTTAACCAGGAAAAATGATAAATTTTGACAGATTTGGTTGTTCAAAACTACGAAAGTTAACAACTATTGCATCTTACCATTACTCTTCGACTCACTCCATCTTTATCAGTTTCTCCCGCTTTCCCTTTTGTCTGTTTATATAACTTCCTTGAATATCAGACCTTACTTATTCCTTATGGAGTTACATTCTTTTTTATATTGAATGCACCAGTCACGGACAAAAGTCCACATCAAGGCCGAGCCTTACTTGAAATATAGAGAATTATGAAACTGAAAAAGAAAAGACAAAGGAAAGTATTAACGATTTCTTTAGAAAGTGAAAGACCTGTCTTTTGAAACGTACAACGTCATCGTTACTGGGAAAGACATGGGAAGGTAGAGAGTTCCAAAGCTTCGACGTGTAAGGAAGGAAGCAGTTATCAAAATGGCACACTCTTGAGTTACCGTTGGCAACACAATAATCATGTGACGCAGCAGCTTGCCGAATATTGCGTGATCTTGCTTGTGGTGGGGGCACGCAAGCAGCCAGTTCCCGGGAGCAAAAACCAATGAAATACCTATAGAAGAGGAAAAGTGAACCAACATTGCGGCGTAGGGCAAAGGGATCAAGTTTGGAAGTTAGCCTTGGACAGTTTATAAGTTGGACCGCTTTCGACTCAACTTTGTCAAGTCCGGAAACAGAGCTAGAACCACACCAAATGTAAGAGCAGTACTCCATACAAGGACGAATCAATCCCTTGTATAAACGGAGCAACTGCTTAGATGAGAAAAAGTTATGACATCTAAACAGGACATCTGGTTTCTTAGAGGCAGACTTAGCTATTCCCATAATGTGGGGTTCCCAAAAAAGAGTGGACGTTACAGTAGTTCAAGTATGTTCATTGAGTCAAGAGGTGGAATTACAGAACGGTTAAAGGAGTTACGAGAGTTGTGAGGAGTTTCGATAGAGTGATTGGTAGAAATTGGGTCTTGGAGGCATTAAACTTAACAAGATTTTGTGTACCCCACTGAGATATCCTGTCTAAGTCTGAGTTTATTGTGGAAGCTGTGTCAAGAGGAGATGCAAATAGAGTGAGAGAAGAAGGAGCAGAATTGAAGAATGTGGATGAATGTACTGTTAAGCTGTCAGCGTATGAGTGAGTTGGATTATTTGTAGAGGATAGGAAAATCGTTGAAAAAAAGGAGAAAAGGTGCATGGGACAGGATAGAACCTAGAGAGACACCACTGTTGATGGAGAAAAGGGGGGAGGCTGATCCATCAACAACCACAAAGATATATCGGCCGGAAAGGAAGCTAGATATCAAGGAGCAAAGTGAGGGAGGGAAGCCAAAAGAGGGTAGCTCAGAGATGAGAACCCGATGCCACACCCTGTCAAAAGCCTTAGATATACCAAGGCCAACCACACATGACTCCCCAAAATCTTTAAGGGATGTTGACCAGACATTAGTAAGATAGGAAAGAATATCACCAGTGAATCTCGCCTTACGGAAGCCATTCTGGTGACCAAGAAGACTGTGATTTTCGAGGTTTCCAAGGATATGTGAGTTGAGGAGGGATTAATAGATTTTGGAATTGGTAGATGTCAAAGCAATAGCACGATAGTTAGAGGGATCAGAACGGTCACCCTTCTGAGGGATGGGATAGCAATGCATGCTTTCAGTGAGAAGGACAAGTGTTGGTTTTTAGTCAGAAATAGAACAGACGAGCAAGCACAGATGCACGTTCAGAGGCACACTCTTTCAGTACACGGGGATGGATGCCATCAGGACCAAAAGCCTTGCTCTAAGACCTCATCACATTCCTTTCTGCTCATCCCAGCATTGTTTCTCCCTCTTTGTTCAGAAGGTAATTTTATGGACACTTCATTCGTAGGGTGTGTGGGTTTGTTCCAGCACCAGGATGGAGGAGAGCATCTAAAGACGAAGGCGCTGGCTAGGCTATCTAGTGGACTGATAACAGCAATTCCACAGGGGAATGTCTCGGGTACAACTAGCCAGCCAAGGGTCAGTGATGGCTACAACTGACTTAACCGCTTGATGCTGGGGATGGTGACCTAGTGAAGGTAACACAGTCTCAGCGAGGTGATATAGTGTTGTGGTGATTGCAGTTGCAGGGCAGTGACGTTGAAGTGGTGGTGGTGATAACAGAAATGGTAGGCCTGATGAAGTGATGTTAGTTGAGATGTTTATATTGATGTTGATAGCGGTAATGATATGTGTGGTGATGTCAGGTTAGTGATGATGCTGATGACGTTGTCTCTGGTGATGATGACACCGCCAATGGTGACGTTACTGATAATGATATTGTTGGAGATAATTGGACAATGATGGTGATGGGGATGATGGTAGGGGTGGTACTTTAATAGGGTGGTGGTGGTGATGGTGAAAGTTGTTGCTATAGTTGACGTTATTATAGTGGTAGCAGGAGATACTGATGGGTAGTGCTATTATTGTGCAATGCTGGTCATAATGGTTGGTATAGCTCTGCTTAGTATAGTGGTAGTCATTTAGGTGGTGCAGGTGGTAGCAATGACGTAGGTGGTAGCGGTGGAGTAGGTGGTACAAAAGGGTACAACAGCAATACCGTCACATGACACCAGAGGTCTCTGCTTCAGTATCTATGGCAACGATGTCGTCCTCTGCCCCAGGCCGTCCCTTCCCTCTCCTGGCGCAGCTGCCTTCAGCACCGGCTGACCGGGAGGCGTACACTGGTTACCTCCTGCTCCCGGTTCCCCTGCCCTACCCTCCACCTGACACTGGTTGCCAGACGCCTCTCTCTCTCTCCCGAGTCCCCTGCGCTACACGTGACTAGACGTTGTCCACAAAATGAAAGAAGAAGACGCAAGTTGCAGACGACTCTTATGATGATGACAAAGGCAAGAGACGCCAGTGGACGTAAACGATGATGAGAAACACTCGGTGTCTGGATGACGATGGGTGACTGAGGAAACGTGTAAATGAGGAGGGGAGGCAATGTGAAAAGAGAGAGGGGGACGCATTTACGACGATGATGGTGCCTTTGCTAACAAGAGGAAAAAGTTAAGATGTATGAGGTGATAATGATGAAAGATGTGAAGAAGATGAACGATAACAGAGGGTGTGAAGATTCTTGACTGTGGGGTTTCCTTGTCTCTATCCCTAGCGATGATGGGTGAGCGGTGTGGCAGTGGAATTTTGTCTGTGTAGATAGAATGTGATGTGTTGCCTGTGAAGATAGGAAGATAGCGTTGTGTTATTGAGAGAATGCTGAAGGTGTTGTGTCGATATTCATGAAGAGTGATTGGTAGCTCGATAGTTCCTGTGAAGAGGGAAGAAAGGTGTCCTAAGGATTGTTATGCAGAGGAATACAATGACATGATTTGATACAGCTGGGCGATAGAAAGGCATTCTGTATGAAGATGACGGGGAATGGACTGGCTTTTGTGGCACGTGTCGTGACTGTGGTTAGTATGAGAAGGACAAGGGCGCGTGGCTAGGTTTATAGTGATGTTTAGTCTGGGAAGGATAGGATATGTGACACAGTTTGAGGCGAGGATTAGATCAGGAAGAGTGAGGATGTGTGACACAGTTTGTGGTGGTGTTTAGTAAAGGAAGGAACAGGATATGTGACATAGTTTGTGCTGAACTTCAGTCTGGGAAGCGACAGAGTGTGTGTCATAGTTTGTGGCAATTTTGAGTCTAAGAAGGGAGAGAATTTGTGGCATAATTTGTGTTGATGGGGATGCTGTTCCCCTGGGGACTACAAGGTGGGGATGTTTACCACCTGTAGACTTTATAGGGACTACGACGTGGAGATGTTGATCCCCTGAGGTGGGGATGTTTACCCCTGAGGACTGCAAGGTGAGGATGATAACCACCTGGAGACTGCTTTGGGACTGCAAGGGGGGATATTATCCCCTGAGGACTTCAAGGTGGGGGTGTTGATCTCCTGGAGACTGTCTGGGGACTGTAAGGTGGGAGTGTTGACCCTTAGGCGAACGGCCACCGTTGGTGAAGATAGGCAGGCGGCCATCAGTGGCGGAGATTAGCAGGCGGGCGCCAACAGTGGTAAAGGTTGGCGGGTAGGCGGCCGAAAGTGGAGGAAGTTGGCGGGCGGACGCCGCCTGTGGTGGAGGTTGGCGGGCGGGCGCCGCCTGTGGTGGAGGTTGGCGGGCGAACGCCGCCTGTGGTGTAGGTTGGCGGGCGAGCGCCGCCTGTGGTGGAGGTTGGCTGGCTGGTGCCGCCTGTGGTGGAGGTTGGCGGGCGAACGCCGCCTGTGGTGAAGGTTGGCTGGCTGGCGCCGCCTGTGGTGGAGGTTGGCGGGCGGGCGCCGCCTGTGGTGGAGGTTGGCGGGGTGGTGGAGGTTGGCGGGCGGGCGCCGCCTGTGGTGGAGGTTGGCGGGCGGCCCGTGATAATGATCTCAGTGGACCTACCTATGGCCTGGGTCTGTCCTACATCAATAAGGAACTAGTGATTATGATGATTATATTGACCAGTTCGGGGAAGAGGCTCACCTTGTGATGACCAGTGTATCTATATAACCTGAAGCATGATCACTGCAACAGGATAATCAAGTACATCATCACTCTCATGTTCTGTTAGGATAGTCAAGAACACCATCACTATCATGTTCACTGGCACGGAATAATCAAGTGCGTCATCACTATCATGTTGACTGGGGTAATGAAACCTAATACAGCAGGTGACAGTGGAAATAAGACTTGATCATTTTCCTGTCGTTATGACCAATAACTTTCCTTGTGATGTGCGTGTGATCAATCGCATTCTTTATCATGTGCGATTGATCAATGATGTTCCTTATGATGTGCGAGTATGTGCAAACGATCAGTCATCTTCTTATGATGCAAGTGAAATAAGTCATCTTCCTTATGATGTACAAGAGATCAATTATCTTCCGTATGATGTGCGTGTGATCAATCATCAATCTTCCGATGTGCGTCTGATTACTCGTCTTCCTTACGATGTGAGTATGATCAACCATCTTCCTTGCGGTGTGCAAGCGATCAATCATCTTCCCTCCAATGTGCATGTGATCAGTCATCACCCTGCAGACTGTGGAGTCATATGAAAATATCTGCAGTCTATTCCCGCCAGCGAGCAGCGCAGGTGTTCTCGAAAGCCTTTTGTACGCGTTGTTGATCAATAAAGGAGGGGAGACCTTAGCACCACGCGTTCTCCACCACGCCGGTACCACTATAAAACACGAACGAGTTAATTGGGAGACGCCGGCCGGTGTGGGCACAAAGCTCCGACTGGTCATCTTGAGTGTCATTATAGAATACCAACCAGACGCCCATTACCCGTCCCTTAACTCACACCCGCTCAACGTAATGGCCGCGAAGATGATCACTATATATCTTACGCCAATTAACAGGTACACGGTAAACCGTTAAATCATATAACGGCTCGAGGCGATATCCAAACTACCTGCACTTGTGGCTCCCGTAACAAGGAGAACCTCACTACCGTAGACAGACACTTGTGGTTCCCTTAACATGCGCGACTCACTGCCGTAGCCAGACAAGGCGCTGAGCCCGGCCTGCCGCTGGGCTGCAGTCTGCGGGAGTCAGTCAACTTGCCTCTAATTGGTGGTGGTTGCCGCTCGGGAAGTGGTACCCGCTTCATCCCGATTGTGTTTCTTTAATGCGCTGGTGTGTGGGTGCGTTAGGTGTCCCCCTGGTGGAGCGGCCAACAGCCGCACTCTACAGCACGTCTGCCCCGCCGTGGGTGAGGTGGGCACACGTTATCGTATGACTGCATCGCAACGGACAGCCGAAGGATGCATCATCTTCCCTTGACATTCATTAACATCTTCTCCGTCACCTTCCTCCCCCACGAGCACACTCCCTCACAGCCATCAACGAAAAAAATCTTGGTCTGAAGCTGTAAATACATAGCAACCATCCTTAAACGTAAGGGGTAGTGCTTTATGTACGTGTGTATGTGTGTGTGTGTGTGTGTGTGTGTGTGTATATGTGTGTGTGTGTGTTTGCTTGTGTGTGTGTGTGTGTTTGTGTGTGTATGTTTCTGTGTGTGTGTGTGTGTGTGTGTGTGTGTGAGAGTGTGTGTGTGTGTGTGTGTATGTGTGTGTGTGTGTGTGTGTGTGTGTGTGTGTGTGTTTCTGTGTGTGTGACTCAGACTCAGAGTCAGACTCAATATATTTTGCTCAGACTTTGTAAGCAAAGTATGGAGCACAGCTCCTCATAACATTTCAATGCTTATTACATAAAAGAGAGAAATCATATCATATTGATAATAATAACATATTAATGGCAGTATCCTGAAGTAAAACTTTTGTGAGTTACCTAAATATTTCACGTATAGCTCTTAAGAAATAGGAAATATTGGTCAAAATTTTTACACTTTTAATTTGCATCAAAGCAGCAAACTTATTCA
>JAYMFT010234922.1:0-11134 GCA_038088735.1 Panulirus argus | reverse complement strand
AGCGAATATGTATGAAAAAAAAAAAAAATATATATATATATATATATATATATATATATATATATATATATATATATGAATACTGGTATGTATTTGTGTGTAAAACTATAGAGTGGGGAACGCTGCTGAAGCATAAAATACCATCTGAATGCTTTTTTCTTTTTTACCCAACCTGTCATGTTTGCCGACGAACAAAAGGCACGACTCTACCACTGGCCCCACGTTACACCATGACTACTGACGTCATCTCAGCTTGGACGTCGCGTATGTACCTACGCCCCTGTGTAGCACCACAACTACTGACGTCACCTCTGCTTGGGCGTCAGGCGTGGAGCTCCTCGCATCTACAACAGGGCAGAGCGTCACTATCCACCGGTAGAATGACAAGCGCATCTTTCTATTTACTGTATCGGTCGCTTGAGCGCAAGGGTACGACCCTTGAGCACGAACATTACGAACAATGAGCAGGACGATTCGTTCCTTGAGCACGACGACACAGCTCTTGAGCGCGACGGAAGAGTTCTCGCATGCAACGGCCTGGCCTTTCACCTGACCCTTAAGGCCAGACTGTTGTGTTCAAAGGACCAGACACACAGGCTGCTGACGTCATGCTCCAGCGGTGCCACAGTCGGTGACCCTCCCTTGTAGGTCACCTCCGCATCAAGAACCCAAGGCTCGGCACGTCCACTATCACCCTACGTATCCCCGTATAATGAAGCTGGGAGTCTCTGACGTCTTCCCCTAGAGTGCAGTCACATTCCGTGGAAACTGCAGCTATACCCGTCACGTTGATTCCTGGTAATATGTGCTGACGGAAAGCCTCGGCAAAGTCTTCTCTCTCTCTCTCTCTGCCATTAATAACCTAAAGGTCATCTAGAACGGTCTCCCGTGATCTCATATATTTACACAATCAATATGCTCACAGAGGTGTTACCGGACTCTCCCTGCTCGGGTTACACCGAGGGTGAAAAATTCGGCTTTAACGAGGCTTTCTCGCTGGGTGTACAGTCTCGTCAAAGAATTTCTCACTCCAAAGGAGTCAACGTTTCCACTGCTACTGAATGAGTGAGTGAGAGTGAGAGAGAGAGAGAGAGAGAGAGAGAGAGAGAGAATGTGGTTAACAAACCGCCATAGTGTGTGTGAGGGGACTGGCGAATTCTGGAGAGAAGAGCGAGTGTGGGCGTCCATTGGGGGTAGTGAGGTGGGTGGGAGAGAGGGTCCACGATGCACCAGGGCGGGAGAGGCGCAGTGCACGGACCGGCCATGGTGTGGGTGTCGCAGGACAAAGGCCCCTCCACCCACAGACATGTGAGGCACCACCAAAGGCAAACCCTCTGCCTCCTGCTTCTGACTCGCTCACAAAACCATCACCTTCGTAATTCCACCTTTGTATATAAGCAGGTACTCCCTTCATATTTCCTGCTGTTTACATCATTTTCAACCTCTGCATCACCTGCTCTTGACATCATTTGCAGCCTCTGCAACTATCTCCTCCTTTTGACATTATATGCAGGCTTCTGACCAACCTCCTTCTGACATCATTTTCAGCCAAAAAATTGAGGGCAGGCCATCTTAAGAAAAAGGACCCATAGAAAGAAGAGACACCGGGCGTCTCTATCATCACCGTCATCATTCGCCTCTGCAACTTCATACCTTCCACCCTGACGTATAAACAGATTCGGTATCGGGGCCTCCTCCTGGCTGATCAGTGAAGCTGTCTGTGGCTGCAGGCAGTAGCATGTACCATGGTCCAGCTCAACATGTACACTTTTCTCCAACTCTAACTAATGCGTTCTTCCCTGATACTGTAGTGGCTTCCACTCGCTGGTATAATCTGTGAAGAAACCTCCACGTTAACATCCCTGCCGCTGTGATAGCTCCCACTGTCCGGGTGTAAGCTGGGGCAAGACCTCCTATGTTAAACGTGGCAATGCTTCTCCTCGTGAAGCGTCCGGTCAACATTACGACATTTCCACGGATCAATCTTATGATATTTCTGCTTCAGACACTGTTTGAGACACATCCTGGGGCCCGGCGTGAAGCGAAACTTGCGACATCAGCCATATAAGTGACCTGCCGTAACGTGTCAAGCATTTAGCGTGATCAGGTTTGGTGAGGAATGCAACCTAACCTTATGCATAGTCCGTGTGCAAGCATACTTGTTCCGTAGTCGTTTGTTTTGCATGCGCACCTACTCCGCTGTGCACTTATTTAGCACGCACACCTGTTCCGTCGTAATTTATTTCGCTGATCGAAAGTTTTGCTCTACACCAGACGCGGTGCCCTTGAGCGAGATATGATGGCGTGACCTTCGACCGACCTTCAAGGGCCATGTCACGGGTCGTGCCGTCATGCGTGCGGTCCAAGGACCGTGCCCTCGCACTCAACAAGTTGAACGGTAACTCATCTCATTGCACACAACATTCACTGGTGTCATTTTGTTTGTTCGTAACATGTCCACAGCTGTAATAGGAGACCATTTGCGAGTGTAAACTGGGTACCAGACCTTTTCAGTGGTCCTCATATGTATATTATGATACATATCTCTGCCGTCTGGCACCAGACTAAAGTTGAGTGATTCCATCAGTTCCTATTCGCTTCCATTACTGGGCAAGTCAATGCGGGCTGAGAATGTTGTTTGCACAATTTCTAACTAGGCAATTTCGCCCGCCATCAGAGGAAACGTTTCGAGCACAACAATTTTCGTCCATCTCGGTGAAAATTACTGGTTATTTCTTCTTGCTGAGGGGAAAGGTCATCTGATGTCATTATACGGATATCTTGTACGTATATATTCCTTGTTAAGATAAAAAGTTTTCTTTTTCTGTCTTTATTTATCCTTCTTTACTTACCTGTGTTCCCCTCACAGTCAAAGAATTCGTTCAATTCTTTACTGAACGTCACTTATATCAGAAGTAGCCTAGAATACTCCTAATCGGTATTGTCCCCTAGTCTTTCAAGCCCTACATATTAACTTCACTAATATGTTTATAGATCTTGTACTACCAGGAATCGGTTTCTATCTAAAGCTGTCACCTTAAGTTTCATGCTTCCTGTTTCCTAAGCCTTCCGGATACTGTGAGCTGATAGGCCTCTATCCCCCTATGCCTTCCTCTTTCTCCAGCATACCACCTGACTGTTTAGATATCCGGCTAATGTATTTCACAACCTACGGGCATCATAATGTTCACCACCATTAACCAATTATGTATATTACATGACACACCTCTAGACATGCACAGCAACATCGAACAGACATTATCAGTTACTACCAAACACAACTCAAACCCTCAGCACGACGATGAGACAACTGTGCACGATGATACGACCCTTAAACAGGACAATACGACCCACGTGCACGAGGTGAGACCCCCCCTCGAGAACACTGGCACTACGTTGAAAAAAAAAAAAAAAGGAAATGGGTAGCAACATACATCATATCACGTGTTGTGGACCCAAGTAACACAATAGCTACCTTGAATTACAGGCAACATCTCTAGAAGTGTTAGGGAACAGGGAAACACACCATGCCAAACTCCATACCATGTCACATTACCACATGAGTATAACACATATCAAATTCTATACTATCTATATATCATATAATATATATGTCGTAAAAGTTACGTTGTTAAATGACGCGACAAGAATCTCACCACAACAGACACTTCCACGACCACGAACGAAGCAGAACATACCTTCTCTCATCATACGAAGCACCAGCCGAGGGCCGGGTACTACATGAGGGTTATGTAACCACTTCGATGTCATAATCGTCTGGTAACCTAGTAACACAAGATGTTCCCAACTACATACAACTTCTTACAAGTGCTGAGTAACCATGTGGCATTCTACCGACTCCATCTCCCCCTCCACTCTGGGGTTAAGTTTACCTACGTGACACCGAAGCCGTTAAAGTGTAAACACCATTCATTGCTAAAGTTACTATGCCTGGTTGCGGTGAAAGAACACGGAGGAGGAAGAGGAGGAGGAGGAGAAAAGCAAGGTGAAAGTCGAGGAGGTGGTGGACGCGTGGAGGCCATCCCAACCATGTGGCCAAGTGTATGAAGGAAAAACTTACTTCTCAAAGATTTAGGCGTATGGTTGTCAAATGGGTGTTTATACAGCCCAGAAGAAGCGTTGGTTGAGAGGCAATTGCCGATATACATAGGAGTGGTGAAGAGAAAACGAGAGAGGGATGGTCAAGTAGAAAGCAAAAGGTTACAGAGACGAGGCCAAGAAGGACAAGGCCAACAACAAGCACACCTGAGAGGAGGATAGTACACGGAGGGCCACAGAATGTTGGGTTCACATGGAGTCACGGAAATCTCAGCAGACGAACGATAGCAACACCTGAACACGAGAATGAATGAGCCTAGGAATCCTCCAGCGAGGCGAAGGCTAAGTCAAGACCTACGACTGTCCGACACAAAGTTGGATAATGAGATTTTCCACAACAGTGAAACATGAGAGGGGCACAGCACTACTCTCTCGGGAACACTGGAGAGACAAACGCCTCAGTCTCGCCCAGTTTCCTAAACCAAGTACATTTAATGGTTCTTCGAACGTCTCTGAATCTCTAAATACCTCCCTAAACCTCCGACCATCCCCCTTAGCTTCGACCAACTCCCAAGTCTCATACAAGCTCCCTAAAATCGTCAGTTCCCAAATATCCGGCAAACTCCCGATCCTCCAAACAGTTCCCTAACCTTCGACCAGCCCCCAAACCTCCAACCAGCTCGCTAACTTCCGACCAGCTTCCTAACCTCCAACCAGCTTCCATGTCTGTAACCTATCGAACCTCCAAAAAAAGTCTTAACCCTCATCTACCTTCTGCGGCCTCCGGAACCACCAAAGCTCATCTACAACCTCCTTTATCCTCCACAACCCTCAGGTCCCTCCAGAACCCCTAAGCGCCTCCACAACCCTCCATACTTCCCGCATCCCCTTCGCTCCTCCAGAATCACCAATTCCCTCAGGTAACCTCAGCCTTTCCAGAAGCCCCACGACCCCAAGAACAACCATGCCCCCCCCCCTCAAAAACCCCAGAGCCCCTCCACAACCTCTAATACCCTCCGGAAACCCCAAAGCCCGATCTGAGCTCAAATCCTGTACGAAACACCTTAAGGACGCGCGTGGACCGTAAACGAATCAGGTCGACGTGATCCATTTAGACAATGGCTTGAGAAACGTGGGGAAATACATGAGACTTGAGTTTCAGGAGCGGGCGAGCACGAAAACAATGGGTCTAATCCTTTAATTCTGTTTGTGTTGCAATGCCCTGATACGCAAAACACGACCACAGAGGACGAACCGAACCAACAGTACAGCTCAAATGTGCTGTGGGGGTAACGTAGCTATATGTGAGGCCCCTGAGAGAGAGAGAGAGAGAGAGAGAGAGAGAGAGAGAGAGAGAGAGAGCAATCGTGCAAAGCCTAACACGAAAATAATGTTTGCCTGTTTAGAGAGGATTTTATGGTGTAATGATAATAGGAACGTTTTATATACCACTGGAATCTCTGTACATTTTTCATCCCTGGGCCTGGGATGATAAGCCGAGCATTACTTGCTACATATATGTGTGCAGGTTTGTTTAAAAGTGGCGTCGTTTCTAAGTAACAAGACGAAACCATCGGTTCTCTCCATGACAGTGCACCAAACAGCGAGTAGGTAACTGGGTTTAAGGACTAGTAGGTTTATCGTATAATAAAAATAAAATAATAATAATAATAATAACTAACATTATTGCCAAGAGTTCGAAGTATAAAAAAGAAATGAAATTTATCACAGGCACTTCTCGAACCGTGCCAACCTTTACTGTTAAAATACTTTGAGTTATGTTCTGCCGTGAACTTGCCGCGGTAACGTACTTTATGACTGCCGCCCTTAACGGACTCCTGCCTCGTGACGGTAAAGTAACACAGTGAACGATATGGAGCCTGTGAAAGGGCAGCCATAAAGGAGCCGGGCGTTACGTGATGTCGGCGTGATATAAGAGACCGTGCAATGCGTGAAAAGTGCCGATGAAGATGCCCTCGGACGTCGATAGCTGCATATGCCAGTTCCGGCGGGAGGGGGCAAGGGGCAACAAGGGGTAAAGAAGTAAGGGGGGTGAATAAGGGGTAACGTGGCTGATTTCACAATGGTTGGGGAGATACCCACAGAGTAGAGGATGATGGCTGAGGGAGTGGAGAGGCTGTCGTAAGGGTACTAATGGCTACTTAAGCGCTGCTGCTGCTCGCGTCACCAGCTTGAGTGGCCTTCCATCCAAAAGCCTGATACTAGCTGTTCGACGACATCTCATATACCCTGAAGTCCGGCCCGTCTACCACCAGCACCACTGTATCAACCCATACCTCACCGTCATTCATCCTTTGCCGTCTGTCGCAGAGCGATTATGATAACTCTAGGAACTACAGTAACAAGGAATTGTGGTGACTCAAGGAATTATGAATAGCTTTTCATCAGTTTATGTCATATAAAGATAGCTGAATATCTTCATTATTAGTTCGGGCTGATGTTATACGGTCACGCCCCCTAACTCCTTGCAATTAGCTGAACAAACACACTATATATCTTGGTTCAGGTTAGCTGGACATGTATAACAAGTACTGGTTCAGGTGAGCTTTACTGGACATGTAACACGGGTCATGACTCAGGTGAGCTTGGCTGGACACGTATCACGCCCCGTTAAAGTTAGGCAGACTCTCTGTAAAAGGTCTGCTGGAAATGGACCACACGTTTCGTGGTCAGTTACTAGGTGCGTATCATAACTAACAGCTGAAGTCTTATACAACAGTATCTTAAGATTTGAAGTAAAGATCTGCCAATGGCTGAGATTGAACGGACGTGTTAACTGAGTCATGAACGGAGGTAACAGAACGAGTAACTTTTGCTATTTCCAGTAAACACCAATGCCAGCTATCGAGCCAGTTTCCAAAACTGATTTCGGTTAACCATCACAAGTATATCATTAATACATTCAAACGTAAACTGTTTCAATCTACGTATCGTTAAGGAAGATAGTATTGTATAGCAGTTTCCTTAACAAACACGTTAAGGAAGATAGTATTGTATAGCAGTTTCCTTAACAAACTGTTGTAATCAAATGCAGTCAAGTTTCACCCCGTCTGACCTTGTCCTTAAACTCCTAACGTAATCATGTCCACATCCTCCAAAGTCTCATAAAAACCAACCCCGGCCTAAGGACGGATAAACGGTCAAAACATTACTTATACTACGCATCTGCCGCTGGTAAAGAAGATTCGCGTCAACGGCAACCATAAGATTCCAATATTTCATAGAGTACACAAACGGCAAAATAGAGGTTTATATCAGTCACATTTCGCACACCGACAGACTAATGAACGATCTTAAGACAAAATATTTCATTGACATCGACATGCTTAGTTCCTTTGTCTTTTTACAGACCTGGAATTTGTTGTGATTATGCGAATACGTTTCCGTATTCAGGTTTTAGAATTTTTTTTTTTATGTACAAGTCTTCCTCTCACGCTCGTGCGCAAAATGCTGTACCGTACGTACTTTCACCTACAAAGACGACTGTTACGTACGGTCCAGCGTGTTCGTCTTCATAAAACGGCAACCCTACTACGGCCACAGCCCGCACAACTCCTCCCCTTCACCGATTCCACTACACGCGAACCTACACTTTACCGAAGTACTACTTCCATAGGCAAACGTTTTACGTGCAATTTCTCAGGTACTCGACATAATGGTTCCGGTATTATTCCCCCTACCATATCCTAAATACCAGAGGACAAAACAGATCAATCAATATATATGCACACACAAAGGCAACGAACTGCCGGTCGTGACGTCAGCGAAAGCGGCCAATGATAAGTGTCCAGCCGGGAGGGGGACCGGCTTGGAGGACCATGGAGGAGGGGCTAGGAAAAGCACACGTTAAGGGGGAAGGGTTAGAAGCTCTAGCAGGAGAACTAGGACGCGTGATAAATCATCTTCTCTAGTATGCGCGTCTGACGTCCGGTTAAGGCTACTGGCTTCACGACCTTTACTTGATGATAGCCAATTAATCGAACGTCATACACTAGGGTGCAAATAGGGTCTAGGAAGCTCGGGTGGTGGTGACGAAATATGGGTGTGTCTGCATGGAAAAAGTGGTCATGAACAGCAACTCCGTTACTGTGGGGGTTGCAAAACTTTTCCTTTTCATGAGTATCGTGTATGTTTGGGCTTTTGCCTTATATGACAGTTCTGCCCAATAAGACATGGTGCCGAGTTCACCCTTCATTGTAAACAACGTCCTGTCATGGCCAAGACACCTATCACTCGTCTGTATTCTGCAAGTTGTGCCTCTGTCAAGTTTCGTCTTTTAGTGAAAGTTTGGAAAAGATATTCAATATAAGTTAGTTATTAGTGTGTGCTGAATGTCCTCTCCCTTTTTGCGCCGTAAAACTGCCTATGCTAATAATCCGATGGCTTAGAACGGGTTTGAATGGTTTGGTCAAGGCTTTCAACACACGACATTACGAGCCTTACTCTAAACGAGTCCGTGACACTGTTGAACATGACGTTACGATCATTAAACATGAAGATACGACCCTTTAGCACGACGTTACGGCCGTTAGATATTGGCCTAAGCTTGGGGCCATGTCAAAAGGTCATGGAATCATGATTACCCTAGGGTCGTACTGTTGTGCTCAACAGTTTGTCAGTGACAGGCTCGATTTTGTTTGTTTTCGGTCACAACAGGCTTCACACTAATTAAAAGCTTATATGATTGGATCTTTGTCCTAATATGAAATACTGCTCGCATATCTGGGGTGACTCTTCCTTCACCTCTCTTTGCCAGTGTGGAATCAACAGCTTTTTGTCTCAAGTCTACGGTTATCATCTCTCTAACCATGATTTTCTGTCCGGCGTAATGTTGCTGCCGAGACGTCTCCCTGTTCTGTAGGTATTATTTCGTTCACTGCTTTCGTGAGTTGCCTGCTTCTGTTCCTGTCAAAATGGTTTGAACCCGTGACATGCACCTGGCTGCTGCTTCCCAGACTGTGTTGTAAGGCAAGCCAAACGAGATTTGCTCGTTATGATACCACTTAATTTCTTCGAACAGCAAAGCTGAGGAATTCTCTTCCTTTTTTTTTCCCACTTTCCATAGCTTTTCTGCTTTATGAATCAGGTCTCCAAACATCTTAGGCTCTAATCAGTCTTCATTCTTTCTTTTTAAGCTCTAATTTTCTCAAACACGGCTATGATTAGGTCAATTATTTGCCCGTGCCACAGTTTCAAAAAAATAATACATAAGCGTTTGGTGAAGGTATGTTTTATTATCATATTGCTGGGCGTCTATGATGCTTGCCAAGTTACCTGAACAAGTTAATACATATATCAGTAGGTATCCAATGTTGCTCTTCTGCTAATCTTAACTCTTCCACTTCACTTACTCTATTGTCTTAAATTTGAACTATACCAACGTGCATTAAATTTAACTTCAATAATATCAGCCGAGCGTCATCTCCAACCAAGATACTCTCATTCAGCCCTTGAAGCACGACGCGACGGTCCGACCCACGGATATAATAGCCGAGCCTCTCACCTGACTCTTTAGGGTCAAGTCAAAGACTAGGTTCATCATTCTCAATGGCTGTAATGTTCAGCAGGATCGTACCGTCGTGCTCAAGAGGTTAAACGCACCCACAAAAGATGCTGTACTTCCGCACACAACCCTGTAAGTTAACTCCAGCTCTGGCGGCCGACTGAATACAAGGCAAAGTGCTTAAGAATCGAAGTGATCGATAACGATTAGTAGCCTTAGGGTCATCGGGGCGAATGATTTATGGCTCCTCGCTGCCAGTCTGCCTCCTGCTCCACTACTAAAAACCTGCTTCTAACAAACTGAAGGAGGAGATAGATGCATGTACAGCGCTTGAGCCAGTAGTTGCTAAGGAGAGGAGGAATGGGTCAGAAGACAAGTTACAGTGTAGGTGAGTTGCAACTGAGTTATAATTCATATTTTCTGTAGGGGATACTAAGACGTGAGCAAAAAGGACTGGGAAAGAAATGAGTATTGGGGAAGAGACTAATGTGTACTGGGAAGTGAGAAGGATTAACAACATAAGAGCAACAGGGGACATCAATAATGACTTAAATGGAGAAGCAAAATACACGTAGATGCAGAGCATCAGCAGCACAGGAGTGACATGATGCCTGGGGGTCATGTTTCGCCGGCTTGGCCAGTCTCGCGGGACGCTGAGATGATGAACGTCTGAATGACAGGTGCTGAAATGGCAGAGGTTGACTGCCTGGACGGACGGGCTCTGGGATGAAGACTTGTGCATGTGAGGGAGCAGGACGGACGGACGGACACTGCAAGGAGTGTGGGGAAAGAAGGATGAAGGACGGAGGCTTTGAAGGAGTAGGTTGGAGGACGGAAACTGTGAGGAATGTGAGGGAGCAAGATGAAGGACGGACACTATGGAGAATATGAGGAAGCAGGAAAGAAAACAATAGAGAATATGCGGGTATAAGGTAGAAGCCAAAGGGATACAAGAAATGATAGAATGGACATGTGAAACAATGGTAATTAAGAAGCAGGACCGAGACAGACGAGGGGCTAGCGTAAGGGACAGCTGAACCAGAGGTGTATGAGGGTGTGATGGGACAAGCTGAACTGCCAAGAACCAAGTGGAAATAAAGGACAGATTGTAGGACGGCAACTCCCCGGTATATGATGAGACATGGCCGAGAAATCCCGACGAAACACGTGCAAGGACAGATGATAACGCCCGTTACGTATGCCGTTATCATCATTATCATACGTACATCCTTTGGGATACGGGAGAGGAGAGTGTACGGCCCAAAGACCTCCTCCTCGTCCAAGCAACTGACTATGAAGGGTGGAAAGAGAACAAAATCCTCTGTTGTATTATCATCATTACTAATCATTATAATTTTACTGTTACTACTGCTATCGTAAAACACGACTGAACTAATTATGAAGCTCTGGGACAATAGCATCCTCACTGTCACATCGGTCGAGTGCAGTGTTCCATGACTACATCATAACCACAATGCAAATCAGCCGGGCCACTCAGCACGCGACAGTATTGTATATTACGTACAAGCTAAAGGTAATTATCTGAGTAAA
>JAYMFT010234911.1:0-11134 GCA_038088735.1 Panulirus argus | reverse complement strand
CCAGGGTCGAGCGCATAGGTTCGAATCCTGGTTGCGGCAGTCGGTCCACAGTCAACCCAGCTGTTCATCCACCCCTAAGGATCGGTCAATAGAATGAGTACCTGGCTCAGGTTAGCGTATTTTTATATATATATATATATGTGTGTGTGTGTGTGTGTATAGCGTTGATGGGATGGCCTTGATTAGGGTCTCAGCTGCCCGTGCCGTTTCAGTTAACATAAAAAAAAGAACATTTCGAGGGGCAGCTCTGAAAAATGAGGCACTTGCTCTGAAAGATGAAGTCAAGGACGTATGCAAACTTGTTTACTCTTGAATGAAAAAAATATATACGATAACAGTTCTATAAACAGCTGTGTCGATGGTAGTGCTGAACACAAACACACACACACACACACACACACAGTCACACTCTGGATGTTTGCTTTCCAACATTTGGTCGTGTGTCCGCCAGGGTCCAGCAACTTTTATCAATATACATCAAACTGCGACAAAAAAATCCTGTAAGTAAACTTATTAAGTCTGTAGTTAGCATATTAAATCAAATGTTTAATCTCAAGGGTTATTTCACATGGGAGGCATGAGAGTTCCTGTACATGGGAGACTGGAGGAGATCTCGAGGATGTTTACTGATGCTGAGAATGTACAGAGGGCATGTGATGAGCGACGCATCAGTGTAGGGCGAGGTAGAGACACTGCCAGCGGTATGGTTGGTGTTTAGATAGGTATTTACGCTTTAGGCTTGTTGATCAGCAGCCAGGGTCATCAAGACCGTCATCAACCAGTAATATCAACCAGGGGAAAAGTGTGAACATCTTCTTCATGTGGTCGAGATGACTGTGAAGAGCATGCACGCTCCCACTGCATGCGTGGCCCTTCATGGTGATGAGCGATTGGCCACGTCAGGCACGGGTCGCCTTCCGTTACGCCGTCAAGAGTTACTTGAAATTTTTCATTGGAATTTCGAGATATTGCGCAGTAGTGGGGTCAGAGTGGATGGATATAGTGAACTGTTGACACAGACAGGAAATAGGAGATCCCAAGGTCACGTGGGGGCAAAGGATCAGGTTAGGATGATCCTGCTGAATCATTCCTGACCTCCGGAGGATGCAAAACACACACGCACACACACGGCCAGCAGAGGAACCTCTAATTCGAGGTCGCCTTAAGGGGATGACGGAGGGAGAGGAGAGCACCTGAGGACAGACGCCTGGGGCCAGGCAGGGATGCCGTAGTCCCGGGCGGGACGGGTCGTCATCGCCTGGTACCTGAGACTGGTAATGGCGCACGGAGGATGTAAGCGTTATAAAGAAGGGAGGAGAGGATGGTGAGTTAACGTCAATCGTACTGGACATAACCATATATCCCTCTTTCTCTTGATAGCCCCAGAATATCAACGTCACAAAACCCGCTTCCCAAAAGCTGAAGTGTTGTGCAGGCGGTGTGAGCAACTGTTGTATATCTACAGGGGTCGTACTCGCCCTAGTCGTTCTTCCTCCACCCACCTCTTTATTAACTAGAATGAAATATCAAAAGCATTGCTTCTTTCTAATCCCCCAGACATCACCTCTCTCCCTCCCTATCAGCCGTGATGTTGCTGCCCTCTCTCCGTGTTGTACAGAAATCATTTTGGCCACTGCTTTCGTGAGTAGTTTGACTGCTGCTTCCCACAGATTTTGTTTTACTCTCAGCCACACTAGGATTGACCCTTATGACACCCTCCCCAACCCCTTCTCCCTTAGAACAGCAAAGCTTTGGAACTCTTATCCTTTGTTCACCTTTCTCTTTTCTTATAACCTTTCAAACTTTAAGCGTCAGATCTGCAAACACCTGGGGAACTCTGATTAATTTCTTCATTATTTTCTTATCATAATTTCCTCTCACCCAAGTTGACAAGGATCTGGGGGATGTTTGTCCGGATGTTTTGTCCCTGAAAAAAAGTGAGTGAGCGAGTGAATGAGTCAGAAAAAGAATAAGTAGATAAACTCGATAAGGTGAGTAAACAAGAAAATGAGTAAATAAAGAAATGAGTGAGCCACAGAATGAGTGAGTAAAGGAGTGAGTGAGGTTGATTGACGAAACAAACTGGTAAAGGAAGGAATGGGGCTGAATAAGGAAGAGAGGGTGACCGAGTGAGTGAGTGAACGAGAGAGAAAGTGAGTAAGAAAGCTGTAACTTTTCCACTTTGCTGAGACAGGCACCAGAGAGGCCTATGTCCTGACAGAGTAGGTCACTGGTCACGTACCCTGCCCGAGGTTATCATAGATCATGCACCTTACTGGAAGTCACCACCATACGTCGCATACTCTACTGAAAGTCAATCTAGGTCAGGTACCCTGCTTAAGGTCAACTCACCCTATTAAGGGTCACCATAGGTCACGCATCCTACAGAGGGTGAGCATATGCTTGTATTACTTGCTTAATACCATTTTGGTTGTCAGTAATATTGATCATTATCCGTTCGTCTGTCTCTCTGTCTATGTAATGCGTTTGTATATTTTGTAGCTATCCTGTATTCCTGAGCAGGGTAGCTAATGAATATTCTCCATTAAGATGTCCTTGATGCAGTAAGTCTGCAAGTGCATCTGTAACTCTCTCTCTCTCTCTCTCTCTCTCTCTCTCTCTCTCTCTCTCTCCTGCTTCCTGTTTGCCCTCCTGCTGCACGTCCGACCTTCCACCTCTCTCGCATATATTCTCTCCCTCTCTCCACCAGCCAGACCTCCCCTCGTGTACACATGCCACTGTTCTCTCCCTTCAACTTCATCAACCTTCCCCCCTCAGAGCCTTACTTGTCCCTTGAATACCACTCGGTCTGGGACACACTGTGTCCCGCCCTTGGGATACATAACCTATACCTCTCTTGGGATACACTATATTTCCCGCCTCTTTGACGAACAGCATCCAGCCCCCTGAAGCACAACCTCTTTAACAGATTATACCAATATTCTGTGTACCTTCCTAATACTGGATTCTTTAACACAAAGACCAGAAGCGTAAAAGTAAAGAGAAATGAACTAACATCTAATTCAGTGTCAGATGAACCTGATATCATACGAACATCAGAATCTGGAAATAATCAGATGTTAGCAGAACTGTCGACTCCAGGACACCCGTGTTTCCAGGCTACATAAGGAAGGTGGTGGGGTCAGGCTTTATGTAAATGGGTCTTAATGTACGAGTGAGTAGGTTACGTAAACCTGGCGTCGACACTTGTGACCCACTGTAAACTGGTAAATCAGACATCCAAAATATTTGTTTGGAATCATTTGTAGACTTCCGAACCAGTGTGAAGAAAGTTATATTACTTTCTCCAAAGAAATTGTCTCAATTTAGAGGAGGAATAATTGTAGTGGGAGACTGTAACAACCATGACATTAACGGCGATTTCTTATCACGGACCACGAGGGGACCAAATTAAACTATCCGACTGAAAATTACTTTTTAAATTAGATGACCCACGACCCACTCACACTTTCTGATGGGATTTCCATGACAGTATGTTCTCTGCTCAATACACGGCGCTCCTCAGCTGTTGTCCTGCTCACTGTTTGTGACGCTAGGAGTGGTAGGTGGGGAACCACCTTCAGCTTTACTATGCTATCTTTACCTCAAGTAACATCTGGAACTCGGAACTCTGTTACTATCTTTTACTAGATGAATTTGGCATAGACCATTATCTTTCTTTTTAAATCAGTCCGTCCCATATACTCCCTTGTGTGCTCCCCCCACCCCCACCCCCTCCCGTCTGGTGCATCTCCCTGTCGTCGACCTGCCTGACTCTCCTGCCACCTTTGTGTGCTAATACACAGGGTAAGATGATAACTTGCACCCCATTTGGCTTCTGGGCGTTTTCCATCATTGCTTCCTCAAACCTCAAGTCTCGTGCCATTTTCATTACCCGCCTCAGCAGCCTGCAGGTATTCTCTGATTCCTAGTATTATTTTTCTCCACCAACGCCTCTCGCACGTGTTCATTTCTCTGTATTGTCCTCTCGAATTCTCAGAAGTGCCAGCAACAAATGTACTCCTTTCCCTTCAAAGATAGTTACATACAAACTAATATTTCCCTGCTGTAGGGTACCAGATCCAAAGACCCTCGACAAACAGTAATATTCTCATTCTTGGAAGCCTCAGATCCGAGACTTGAGCTGTTCGAGAGAAGGTAACTTCAGTGAAACCTCTGTGCTCAAGCTATTGGTCTGCTGAAAACGGCAATCTGAGCTTCTGTTTACGACCCGCCAGCAGACAGATCTTGGAAGAAGTTCCTCCTGATTATATTACCACAACTCAAGTTCTCAAAACCCTAGGGATATCAGAATAATGGTAACCGATTTCCTGCTTTCGCGATGAGAAAATCCAGCTTCGTTTGAGCTTGTTTTCCTCAGGACACGGTTCTGCTGAACTCCAGTATAACAACCGAACCAATCCACCGCAAGTATTGGACGCGCTTCCTCAATTTCAACAAACAAGATAAGCATTGCCCTTATACTGTAAACAAACCAAGTCAGTATAAGGATTATCATTTTTCTCAGACAAAGACAACATTGACTGAAATTTGACGGATGAACGTATTTCAGTAAGTCATGACACTTGCATCTTTCTACTATACCTGTCATGTCATGTCATCATTTCCCTGCGGTACCTGTCGGCTGCCAGCTACATTCACAGCTGAGGGGAACCGCACGGGTTAGCAGCAACAATCCACACATAAAAAGAAAGAGATTGCTGTCCATCCACATACATGAACAACTTTTAATCTAAAAGTCTTTGAATGAGGATAACGCGACCATTTTGAATAGAGCGATGGGTACGAGGTCCCACGTCGCTCGGAGTCTCTCTCTATTGACGATGAAGCCCAGTCTGCTCCATTTTGATTTTTCATTAGGATATTCCGCAACGGTTCGAATCAAAGGCTGTTTGTTCCACAGTGCGGTTTACAGTCGTTGCGAATTACAGTATTTTCAGTCAGACGTAAGGCATGGTGTGGTATGTACTCACAGGAATGCAAAGTTCTGATCTTTTGAACTTCCTAAGGTGTGGAGAGATGACAGGACCAAATAAGCTTCAGTGTCTATTTTATTTCGAAGAAAAGAATACGATATTCAAGGCGAGAGTTATGTACCAGGAGGTCATGATGTTTATTGGTATTTAATGTTATTGTTAATGTTACCAAAACGATCCAAAGATGAAAGTGGAGGTAGTCAAGCCCCCCCCCCCCAAGAAAAAAAAAGAACTTCATCCAGTGAGAAAAGACGAAAATTTTCTACAAGAAATGAGATATCCGTTAAATTAAATATATAAGAATTATATAAGACCACATTTGTTGTATTGTAACGAGACACGGGTACTACCGCAGGCGAGAGGCGAACTCCAGCCATAGCTATAAAGATGAGGAGTGTTCGTGTC
Organism: Panulirus argus; assembly: GCA_038088735.1. Taxonomy (NCBI): domain Eukaryota; kingdom Metazoa; phylum Arthropoda; class Malacostraca; order Decapoda; family Palinuridae; genus Panulirus; species Panulirus argus. The sequence goes on along the minus strand of JAYMFT010234911.1, from coordinate 5,732 downwards.
GCTGTGTGACAAGATGAGACAGACGGCATAACTTAGACACGAGGAAACAGCCAAAAGACATCATGCCGCTGTCACTGAATACAGAGGGGAAAAGCTAACACTGTTGTTATGGACAACTGGGGAGGGCGGAACACTACTGGCGTCTGGAAACAAACATCTGACCGAGATGCGAGTGATGAAAGACCATCACGAAGACTAAGAAAACTGTGGAAAGATGACTTTAGTAGCGTTCTAAGTAAGGAAAATCTTGATCCAGAGCCAGCGGATGGCCTGTATGTAGACCATCAGGCTCAGGAGACCTTGCGAAGCAGTGCTCAACCCACAGGTGGAGGGAAGGAAGGGAACCTCATCGCAGAGGAAAGTAATAGTTGGGGTTAAAGGGAATAGTCGCGCTACACACAATATCAGGCCAGGTTTAACTGTCTTGATGACCTACAGAGTAAATAGGGCGGTGGTAGGCTTGGCCCTGTGGTGTTGTAGGCTGGGCCGTTTGGGGTGGTAGGCTGATGGTGGTGGTAGATTGGACCACTATCGGTGGTAGGCAAGGACCATAGTTGACTTAGGCTGGGGTAGTGGTAGTGGTGGTAGTAGTCTGGGGACGATGATCGTGGTAGGCTGAGCCACTTGGGACGGGAGGGGGATGGTGGTAGTCTGGGACAGACAGTGGAGGTAGGCTGGTCTGATGATGGTGGTAGTAGGTTGATGGTTGTGGTAGTGGTAGTGGCAGTAGCCTGGCGCGGGTAAGAGAGAGCGCAACTGAGAGAGTGAGAGAGTAAGAGAGAGGAGAGCGGCCCCAGCAGGGTGGGTGGGCAGGCAGTGTGATCCGTGCGGCGGCAGTGTGTGGTGGTGGTGGTGGTGGTGGCGGCCCAGCGTCACCCACGACACGCTCACCCGAGAGCTCTACCACAGGTGCCAACCGAACCCCCAGCTGACCACCACACTACCCTCTGGCTAGCCCCAGACCCCTGGCATCTCCCGCCATTACATTGACGGGGTCGCCGAAGGTTTGATAATAATGATATTATACCTAATTAGCCGCCGCGGATATTTGGATATTCAAGCATGTTACGTCAAGTACTTATCCTAATATTCTTCTTGTGCTTGAGAAACATTCCCGTGGGAGAGACTGTGTGATCGCGTGAGTGGCAAGCGTATATACGCACACCAGCGCTGGCGGACGCAACAGTTGAATTCTGATGAAAATTACTCACTAACATTAAATGAATCAACAGGTGGAAATGATCATAAGAATATCCAAACATGAATCAGAATTTGCAAGACAGTGAAGGACTGTGGGCACTGTGGGCAAGAATGTATCGCTGATGTTCTGTAAACACAGGTGTAGATTTTTTGTGTGGAAACAAGTTGAGCGACGTGGTCGGGTCCTCTCCAGTTTTGGGGTAAGTCAAGTCAGATGTGGTACTACCACATTTACCGGTGGTAAATGTGGTAGTACCCCAGTAACCCGTGGCGGAGGGGGTGTGGTGACCCTGGTCCACCAAAATCTTACATTCAGCAACGATCACCAGGTTATATGTCGTAGTACTGTTTCTTACTCCTGTTGCTACTGTTGCCGTTTGCTTTCTTCACCCTCACAACTGTTGCCGCTCTTAATGCTACTGTTAACGCTACAACTGCCGCTACTGTTACAAAGCACTGTTAAATACTATTACTGTTGTGACTGTTACTACTATTACTGATGCTACTAACATTTCAGCTACGACTTCTGTTACTACTACTACCATTATTACGTCGTATTACTATCATGTTGCTAGAATTAGCACATGATCAAGTCTTACATTCCCACTCCTGCTACATGAGTTCTCTCTGTTTCCCTTCTCAATTCCTGCCTGCCAACAGCACCACTACTACTGCTTCTACTACTATAGTACCAACTATCCGTCGATACTATACTTAAAAAACAAATGTTATAGCTTTTGAATAAACTATTCGAATAAACTCCTACTTGCACTTCATCTACTTTTACAAAAACTATTATTACCCTTCGGAACCTGTTAGCATAAACGCTTGTTCCCATTTAGTTGTTCTTTGCTTGATAGTTCTGTATTTGGTGATGCGTGAGAATATGACTGTAATCTCATTCAGCGGCGAAACAAAAACAGTCCACTCATATTTCAGTCGCGTCCGCAGCATATTTCTGACCCCGTGTTCGTCCTTGCCTCTGACAGCTGATGTGAATACCGAACCTTGATGATAACGCAAGCCAATCTTACGTTCATGCCACAAGTCGTGTGTTCCAGATGACGATGAACGGTTATAAACCGCTCCATCCCTCAGCAATGATTCTCCCTTTGTTAACGGTCCATATTTTCCCGGTAAGACTCTCTCTCACTCTCGTGTATACTTGATTAATGTAAATAAACGGAGTTGTTTTGATATCTTGTTCGCTGCTCACCGGCATTCGTAACAGCAGACATCTCACTTACACAACCGGATGTGCCAGTTAGAACTCTCCCGGGGGAAGGGGGGCGGGAGGGGTGGGTTTAGAACCCTCCTTCAAAGCTAGAAGGGGGTTGAAGATGTAGTGAGAACCCTCCCTCAAGAACATGGGTGTGACACAGACAGAACCTCGCCTTTAAAGCTGGGGGGTTGACGCAGGTAGAACCTTGCCCTCAGAGGTGGCTGGTGATTGTGCTGACGGTTACCGCCGGTAGTGCGCTGGGTCCTCACTCTCCCACCTGGAGGACTGAGGGCCAAGCAACAACGCTACAACCAATTTGCCACAAATTTCTGCTTCTCGGCTCGGCTGTCAACTGCGTGAGGTCGGCACTTGACGCTTCTGCTGCAGGGAATAAATACTTGCGTAATGAATGAGGGTCATTTCTGCACCTGGGGGAACTGGCACATACCAGGAGAAGAAACAGGTAAACATTATGAAGGTAAATATTTGAAGAGCGATGTGGAGTGTGAGAACGTGTGGGAGCCTCGTCAGCGGAAAGGTTGTGACCCAAGGAAGGCAAATCGTCGCTGAAAGAGCTGGGTCACAGGAGGGAACTCCTCCCCTCTGAGTACTCTCCCTCCGCTACGATTAGCTGAATACAGACGATACAGTCAGAGAGGACAGTACAGCAGGAGGGGTGGGGAAGCTGTAGAGCCAAGGCCAAGGTAACGTAGAGAGCACCTCATTGATGCTGGATCAAGGCTTGATATCGTCTTCTCTGTGTTTGTAAAACTGGTGGATCTCTGTCCAATTCTTGGTCCTCTTGCCACAGCGTCGTGTTCCACTGCCCCAGTCCGTCACCATCCATGGCCTGGCTGCATCAAGACATTCCTGGAGGGTTCGCTAGCACGCAGCTCAACGGTCATGAGTGTCGTTGGCTGTCACTGCCTGAGTTATACCGCCTCGGGTCGTCATCATGACAGGGCTGGCCGCGTCTTTTCAGAATAAGGCGTTATAAATGGTGCCTATCACGGGAGAATCTTTCTTTCGATATTTGCACTGTTTTAGTTTCCCACTGTCTTACTGAACATTTTCCGTGCTCAAACTTTATCTTTCCCGCTTGTAGTGCTTCTATACGCGTCAGTTGCCAAGCAGTCGCAGTGAGAACGTCCTGACCTGTAACATCCTAGCCTGAGCCACGTACTCATTTTATCGACCATCCCCCAGGGGTGGATAAACAGCTTGGTTCACAGTAGGTCTGCTGCCGCACCCGGGATTCGAACCTATGCGCTCGACCCCGGGCGGCCCGAGAATGCGTCACGGTCAGGCATGGTAACCGCTACACCACGGAGTTTGCCTGAAACGTATTTCTGGTGCCTCATTCATACACTCCCGATACACTAGGGGTATGCACGCAGTGATACGGTTTCCAGATGATGTAGTAAAGGAAAAAAGCTTAGTTAACCAAAGTGTTTTTCATTGTGTACATCGATGGATGGCTGGAGCCTCTCTCAGTACTTTGAGGCTCCGTTACATATAAGGGGGCTCCATCCCTGAACTGTTATCAAGGTCTTTGGATATGTCTTTAGCTTGTCTTCTAGTGCCTGCCAGACATGCTGCTTAATCATATGCCATATCGTTAAATCTATGATTGTTCTTCCTGTGTTGTCGTTGTTGGGTCCTCTTACTTGTGACAAATCGCGGACCCCATCTTGTCTTGTATTCTTGTTTTAGCTTCAGTGCGTGTGATCTACAAGTGAGGTGCATGGCTATAGGAAAGTGTGTTAGGACGGACAGGATTATGGCTTTCATCAAAAGTAGTTTACGGCTCTCCGGAAGGTGCCGGGATCTGTGCAGACTGGTCGGGACCGCTTCTCCTCGCGTGGTTCTCTCGGCGACACGATCTGTTCCCAACCTTCGTAATGTCACTGTGGGACCCGGGACTCTGCAGCTCTTCCGTAGCTCTAACTTATGTCCCTCTATAAGTACGTCGTTGGGATTTAGTCTGCCCGCCTCCACTATCGTGAACCTGCTTGTTTTACTTCCAAATCCTTTTCCATTTCTTAGTATCCAGGTTGCCTCTGACCGTACTGATTTTTTTTTTTTTCTTTTTGAGATTCCTCTTTGAGTAAGGTCATCTGCCTAAAAGATATCCTTGTTTGTGTCGTTATCTGGCGGGGGAAATGTCAGTTGTATCAGTTATAAACACTGATGGTGACGGGACGCTAACCTGTGGGACCCCGCTTAGTGGAGGGAATTTATGGTGACGTTGCATGGTTGATGATGATTTCCGTGGTGCGTTGGTTGATGAATTTGCATTTTTTTTTTTCTGTGATACCTGAGTTGGGTGCTGACCCCAGTGACACTCCCCACCGTACCGCAGTGAGGCCGCTGGCAGTGGTCGGTAGAAGCAGGCTTGACTAAGCAGCACAACCCAGTCCTTCTACTGTTGATAGCTTTCCTCTCGTCCGCCACTAATCACGGTAATGGATTCTCTCAGGATTTTTTCCCCCTGTTCCAAATAATCATGAGATTGATCCCGACGCCCCTGGAGGGGGAACCGAACCCAGCAATTGTCCTCCATGGAACCGAAATCAGGCCTTGTCCACCCGATGGTGCCAAGTCAATCGAACAAACAGTCAGCAAAATGTAATTTCCGGTCTACATGTAGCAGTATTCGAAATGTCAGTCTGCCTGTACTAGCACTGGACGGGAAACACAGATATGACCATAAGTACCCTGCAGTTGTCTGGACTGACTCTGATCCTTTGGGACGGAACTAGACCAATGAGTAACTCTTGACGGTAGGTCTAGATACAGTGTTTGCCTTTGTTTCTGCACGTACGAAGGCACGAGGATGCCTTGGACTGTTGTGGAAGAGTAAGAAACGACAGTAGTGCATCTCGGACAAGCATCCCGCTGTAAAACCATATCAACAGCTTCTACGGGAGGCGGAGTATGCTACAGGCGCTACTCCTAACAGGCTTCAGGAAAGGTGATGTGCCCCATTATTATATACACGTTTGCGCCTCTATGGACACACATATGTGAACACAACGACTGAGAGCCACGCCAGGTTCACATCCCTGATGCCCGGTAGGCTGTGGTAAACGTTATATGCAGTAGACCGTTTGTAATCAGAAATCTGCCGCTGTGTCGGTAATGAAAGCTTACAAAAGACTGAATCAGTGACATATGCAAGCACCGGTGGCACGGGCTACATCCGAAAAAATGTGATGAATATAAAAAAAAAACTTACATCGCAATAAATTCTCTCTCTCTCTCTCTCTCTCTCTCTCTCTCTCTATATATATATATATATATATATATA
>JAYMFT010234900.1:0-11135 GCA_038088735.1 Panulirus argus | reverse complement strand
GGGTGAGAGAGAGAGAGAGAGAGAGAGAGAGAGAGAGAGAGAGAGAGAGAGAGAGAGAGAGAGAAAGAGAGAGACGGAGTCGAGAACAGATCAGCAAGAAAACTGGTGGCGAAGAAATGACAAGGTTGTGCAATAACAGTGGCAGAATGAAGGTGGTTATTAGGCTGGCGGCGGCGGTGAGGCAGAGATAGCAGCAAGGACCAAAGATGACATGGGAATAGAGATGCACAAAGAGGACAGAGGTGTAGACAGAAAACTAAGAGAGGGAGAAGGAGGAGGAGAGATCCAGTGATGAGGTCGATGACGAATGTGCCAAGACAAAAGCATGAATGGACGATGGGGGGAACGAGCTCGGTGAGATAAGAACGGCACCATTGAAGACTTGGCTCATACGAAAAACGTTTCCAGGGCTTTAAAAAAAAAAAAAGTTTCCTGGGCTTTAAGAAAAAAAAAAATCATTCACAATTGCCTAACGCGTTTTGAAATACAACAGCCAAACCTGACCTAAAAAAAAAAAAAAAAAAATTGAACATCACGAAACTATGACTTTTATTCTTTTTATTTTTATTCAACGTGTTGCGTGTGGACATCAGGAACACTATGAGGCGGAGAAACTTAAGCAGGCCCTTGATTAGCATTTGCAAGGAGTACCAGACTGGCCGGGCTTTGGTTGCTACCTGTGTCTTGCGGGCCGGGACTTCCGAACAGTCTGGTCGACCAATGTCCCATATCAGCAACTTGGTTCCAGTTCACATTAAGGAGGTACAACATCTCCGGAGCCTACGCTATGTAAATACGAATATCAGGTTATTACTTTTACTTTCTTTGAATTCTGAACACCACGAACAATCCTTGTTTATTAAATACAAATAGTGGAGACTTCCGGCAGCCATATTTGAATTAAGCGAGTGAGATCGGCCGAGATCTAATATGATCCTGACCAATCTCAGTTCGGTTGAAGTGGAGACTTTCTGCAATACAGTGAACAGCAGTTACGTTACATGGTTAATTTCAGGTTAAGCTTTCAGTTTAGACGTGAGGATTCTAAAATTACGTCCAAAATCCATGCAAAATTAGGCCATCTTGTTCTACATTACTGCGAAAGCTTCCATCCTGACACAACAGGCTACGTTACAATCACATTAATCCTCGGCCGCATCCAGTCTGTCGTATAGCATTAAAACGACTGCAATTACTTCGTAATGAGAATGAAAGCGAAGTAACAAGAGGTAATAACTCACTGGTAATACCTCGTGTGTGTGTAGTATTTCAGGGCTTATTAGACCACTCTCTTATTCCTGTGGTGAAAGCCGCTGGTGGCAGCACAGATGTGACTTATCTTGAACGCCCACACATGCCCCTCCATCCTCTAACATTACACGATGGTCTTCGCTTGCCCTTCCCCACACATGCAAAGCCTCAGTCTCGAAGCTTTTCCCTACCCCTACGGATGGTATACACTTACGTTAAGTTACCTCAAGCACTCGTCCCTTAACGTTTGTAAAGAGTGGCGAGTCAGGGCAGCCGACCGCTGGTACCGCCAGTCACCAATATAGTTCCTTAACAAGCTCTGCCACTGTTGTGTTGCCCCTCACCTTCATTACCTTATAACGCGAATCCCCAACGCTGATGCGAATGCTCATGTGCTGTTTCTAATCGGTTGTGCCCTTTGCTATAAATCGGTTTTCTCTTTGGCAGAAACTGTAACTCTTTCAATGATGCAACTTACGATTTCTTTCTATTTTTCGCAAACCACAATGATGGTTGTAGAAAAAACTTGGGAGAGGGAATGTACAGATTTAATATATTCCCTTCTACAATAGCTGGGAAATACTATGTAATTTTCTCCATGGAAAGAAATGATGCAATCTTTTTTAGAAATGACATAACAGTAAAGTACCAAGGGACTAGTGACTATGTCGTCGGCTGTGAACGCCAGAGATACTGAAGTGGAGTATTTGGGTCAGCCCTAGCGCGTGCTGGCGGGCGTGACTGAAGCCGTTTTTATGTTGGCAGCCACAAGCATGGAGATGACGACGGCCCGGTAATACATCTAGGTTAGCTCTTCGAGCACTGTGGTACGGCTCTTACACACGGCAATGAGCCCCTAATACACAACGGTTAGCTACTAACTTTTGGCATACCCTTAGAGGTACGGTTGAAAGTTAGGACACCACACCTAAGGTTGCACCCTCCTGTCTTACAGTGTTCACTAGGACTGGGCCACCTTTCTGATCCACGGCAAGACAGGTTACCACAGTGCGGTCATCACCCTTTCACAAAGTCAGGTTATAACCACACCACGACTGACTTAACTCTGGCTGAGCCAGCTGGTCACCACACGCTACCAGATAAACCCGGCTGCCGGTTAACAGACATCTCTGACACATACTGGTTTGCCCGTGATGGGCCCCAAGTGTTTTGACATAAGATTGTTCTCGCGCCGTTTCACCAATAATAATAATAATAATAATAATAATAATAATAATAATAGTAGTAATAATAATAATAATACTTATTGGTCACGTATACTACATGAAATTTGTTCTGCGAATTTTCAGAGACAAAACATTCATCCAGAGATATCACATTTCATATACTTATCACAAGCATTTATCACACACCAAAACGTAGAACAAATATCACAAATACAAGGGACATTACTATTTAAGCCTCCAAGCCTTAAGGATTACTGGAACCTACCACCACAATAACCAATTTAATAAGCCAAGGTACCATCATATTAAATGTTTCGCCCACTAAAATCACAGTGGGAAAGACGGAATCATTTTCTGTTTTCTTTTTAAAGTGATGCATTTACATATACCGCCATACACAGGCATACAGCCTAGCGAAAACAATCTTCATCGTCTCATCGACCACCTACATGGTCCTTTACAGTCTACAGACACCTGCAATAAGAACAATTTACGAGCATTAATTCAATAACATCAGCAAGGAAGCAAGGAATGGCATTCCTCCTCCCCGACTAATTTATTCGTCCCTCCATCACTGCTGTCTCCAGCGGCCCATCTACCCTAGGATCCTAACACTCCCACCACGTAACGCGTTACTATGAACACAGCTACTATGCTATAACAATGCTTCCAACTCAACACTAGCACACACTCCATTACACAGTCACAATCCAGCAAGTCACACTCCCTTGGTACCCAACCACACCACACGCCTGCAATGCCCACCTCATCACTGTCCTTGCTTAACCCCAGCCACGTGTGGCGGCCTCACGCGCTCCGCTCCCGCCGCAACCTTTCACTGGCTCATGCATCACCACACGAGACAGCTACCAGTTTCATCACGTGTTCAGGGAACAGGGGACCGGATTCTCCTTCCTTGCAGCCAGCAACCGCCGCAACATGTGACTGGCGAGGCCAATACACACATGTTTGCCAGCATTATCTTATCTTACGTGCAAGCGTACCATGCGCTGGTTTCTGAGGTCTACCCTCTACCCCCAGGAGCTCTGTGTGATTCTTTGTTCAGTCAAGTTGTTGGAAGCAGTGAGCCTACTACGGGCCTACGTAACTGATCACATCCTGGCTAATCCGGCACAAATCACAGATACTCAGTGCTTCTAACAACTGCAATTTACTAAACAGTTTGTGGCTGCGGATGCTTATGTATATTCTTTTTTCTACCTCAATTACTACATCTACTGATTTTATCAGAGATATTTTCATCTATGGCTATCATGTGAAAAGGGTGCTATGCGGTTTTATCGTGCTATACTGACAACCATGAATACTTGAACAATCAGTGGGAATTACGTCTCACTTATTCAATTCTTAATCATTCTTTATTAGGATTGTTAGCGTGAATTACGTCGCTCACAAATTCACTAGGATTGTTAACGTGAATTATGGTGCTCACGGATTCATTCTTCATTAAGACTGTTGGTGTGAATTACGTCTCTCACGGATTCATTCCTCAGAGTCGGAACTCTCTCTCTCTTCGAAGCGTCCACTGTTACTGTGTTATGTTCGCTGAAGGTGTTTAGATCACCGTAGGTCAACGGAAGCCAGCACTACCTACGCCAGGACCACCAGATCGATAAATGTATTACATACAAACTAACCGAAGTGCAGTGGAGGGGGGGGGGTCACGGTAAGGGACAATATATACCTGGGAGTGGCTAACACTAGTGGTCTGCCTCGCTCGCTCATCTTTCTCGCCGTATACTCGAGTCACAGAAGGCCCTCATTGTGAAAACATGGCAGACGATATAAAATCAAATGAATGATAAAATGTCCTCCGGCTATGCGAAGATATCTCTTGAAATGAAACTGGTGCAACAGGTCTAAAATCCTAAGCTTACTCCCGACGCTACACGGTTCAGGGACAATTCTAAAGACCAACAGCAGAAAATAAAACCGCGTGAAAATATACAAATCCAGATGAAGTTTATCAAAGGTCCTGTTTATACTGAACAAACAGCACGGACGCCAGGGGCAGACATCCTTGAACGAGGCAAATGACGTATCTACATGAACGCAGGATGTTGTTACGAGTCGCTGGGTCTCCGCCTAAACCTATACAGGGTCTTGTCAAACCGGCGCGAGGCAAAAAACAAACACTACGAGTCCACAATGGGACTGGGGAGGGGAGGGGAGGTGCTCTCAAGGCTGGCTGACGGCACAGAAGTAGCCGATGATCACCACACACACGGAACACTAACTTGACGAGGAAGACGAGAAAGCGTTGGTACCTGTCCACGGCCACTACACCTCGCTATCTTGTGCACAAATCAATCTAGCTCTTAAATTTTAAGGTCGCACAATCCCCAACTTGTCGACCACGTGGATGTTTCACAGAAGCGATATCTTAAGAATTAATTCTGTACAGAGGGGTTATTGTTGCCGATGACATACTGGGTGGCCATTCCCGTAACTTGATAGCACTGCAGTGTCTTTCTCAGTATTGGGAAAATTTTAGTTTCTCCGTAATGGCCTTGTGGTTTTAGACAGTGTCTGTGAATGTACAACAGTGCTGGTGAATATCAGGCGAAGTCTTCTACCCCTACAACCCGGGCTGGGTTGGGTCGGTAGTCGATCAAGCTGTCAGGAGCCGCAGACCATAGTCCTACTGTAGTCCTTAACAGCCTGATTGGTCCGGTACACTTTGTGGGAACTTGTCTAGGGCGGACTCTTAAATTTCTCCACTTGGCATCCCATCGTGTTTCTGAGGAGCGCTAATATCATTACGAAAACAAGACTCCTATTTTGAATGAGAGGCTACTCGTAACGGGTCCATACTAATTAAACCCCTAAACACGATGTTAAAACTCTTGAATATGATGGATCAGCTCACAATAGCCAACGGCAGCACCGCTGTACTCAAGGGTCGTACCCTCTAGCACTAAAGTAATAGCTTTAGTATTAAAGTCTGTAAACGCTGCGCTTAGGAAGCCTGCATTAGCAAATGTTAGCAATTCACATTACAACCCGGTGGCGCGCGTGTCAACAAAGGATGCAAAGTGAGCGTAGAGAATTTAAAATTTCCGTAAGCACTAAACCCACCGCGCGCACCATGCCAACTAACCGGACGATCCTGTTCCACAGCAGACAGGGTACGGCTGAAGCTGGTTTTCTTGCACACGTCATTAAGAAGGGGGGGAAAAAAAAAGTATATCGACCAAAAACTTTAACATCCTGGTGACTCACAACACCTACCCAGAAATTTTCAAGACAAAGCACGACATGCGTGGGCACAGAACTCCAGCCCACCATTGTCAAGGCCCGTCAAGTGAGCCGGAATATCGAATTCAGCTTTACCTTACGATGGTATTCTCTCTGACACCCAACGGCTCGTTCGGGCCAAGCTGTCTGATGCTCACCGTCTCCTCACTAAGGCCAAAAGAACAACCCCCACACGTTTCAGATTTCAGATAAAAGCTTCAGTGTAAACCACGGTCCAGCTGGCAGTCTTGGATCCTTAGCTTCCAGAATACCAAGGGTAACTGCAAGCTGGGATATCCAGATCCTGGGACACCTTGGTTTTAAGGAAGGTATTATGGAATTGCCAAATTCTTCAGAGTCCAAAGAATTTAAGGGAATCTAAATCCACGATAACTAAATCCAGATATAACCAGCTTTCATGAGACCTAAATTTTGGGATACTCAGATCCTTAGACGCCCCGATTTAAGGTTAATCAGTTTCCAGATTACGCAAATCTTACGATAGCTACGTATAGCCATCCATACCCAGACTCCAGGATAAACCAAAATCCATGACGAAATATTTCAGAAGATCCCTATCTGCTATCCCTCGTGTCTGCGGAAGACCAGGCCGTACGAGACCCACCTGCCTGGCAGTGCATCATACTTCGGAGGAGATCCGTCATCCACACACCAGCCACACTGCGGTACTTAAAGCCTGGAGACCGGTGGTGCTAAGTGCCTGACAGGGATGATACTGCGGCGAGGGGTATACATACGGCTGACCTTGGCCAGGGGATGGTGTCCATGCCGATGATGGTATCGAACACCTCCTCTTGGCATGCACCGAGGGTTGCCAGGCTGGTCATCAAGAGTCGTCACTATCCGCCACAATATTCTGCCCCTGGGGCGCGCCACGTGCGAGGGGCATGGGCAGGGCTGAACCAGGCTTAACACGTGTGAGGTACTGTTGCGGGGAGATTTTTTTTTTTATATGCCACAGCTAATACTACATCAGTGTCATCTTTTTTTCTCTTATGCGTTGTTAAAAAGTATATTATTAAGACGCGTTGTTGGAGTCTGATGTAACTGTGTCAGTGGAGCAAGGTACAAAGGTGCTGAGGCTTTGCAGGCCAGGAATGTCGCCAGAGACGGGAAAGGGATCACCACGAGAGAGACTTGGTGGAGTCGGCGATGCAGGTTTCAATACAAAAGGCCGATGGGTACACGCGAAGTATGTGAGAGACTGGGGCAGCAATGGGAGAGACAACTACAGGAGTACAGTACAGGTACAACATACGTGGCTAATCACCTATGGAGCAGAGGAGACGCGGCGCCTGAAGTTTGTGCTCTTTCCCGTATTGATCCTACGCCATCCTTACTCTTCAGAGGAATCAATTTGCATATTCTACCCACACTGTCATTCCGATTTGGAATTATCCTTGAATGTAGGTTAGGCACAAAGCCTTCAAGTATTATACTGCGCGTACCTATTAAGATGCATCTCTTGCGTCTAAGAATTGACGGGAAGAGATTTAGAGCTTTTCATTTGTCCCAGTAATTAAGAAAATTTACTTAACCGACCCAGATAGCATAAGACCTTTTTGTTTCTAGCTCAGCAATTATTTCAACCTTGACAGTAATATCATCGTTCCAGCGCACGCCAGTATTCCCATCACCGGAGAAAGTGCTTAGAAAAAGCGCCATCCTTGGTCCTGCTTCCCACGTTTAAAGGGTTCTCAATACCCAGCCTATCAATAATATACTCTGCAGATTCGACACTTCGTCTGTGCTGTTGTCCAACAGTGAGGGTCGTCCGACATCATCAAATCCCAGGTCTCTGAACCATTCTCCTAGCGTTTAAGTCGTGTTTATTTATTCTATTCAGTAACGGACGCTTTTTTCGCCTAAGCGGTGGGGTTAAAATTTTCCCTATACGAATATCAGGTGCAGTATAATATGACAACAGGGCCCTAAAACTGCTATCATACGTCTGTAGCCATTACTTAACAGATCGTTCAACGGGAAAATAAAGGGCTTGGACAAGCAACAAAAAATTGCATCAAAACAGCTAAGATATGCATATGACCAGCCTATTAACAGCCTAACAGAGGATAGGAGCAACATGATAGCTTGCTTTCACATCGAGAAGCAGGGGTAGAAGGCCTCCGAAACCACTGTGAGGTACATGTAAGTTAAGGTATGATCCGAAACCAAGCTGTTGGGGGGTAGAAGTCCCTCGGAAACCATTTCAAGGAATACATAAGGTACGTTAAGGTAAAAAAGAAATAAGGTCCCAGATCGAGCTGTGGAGGGGCGTTAAGAGTTCTACACTCTAGCTGTCGGGGGGGAAAAAAAAGGACCTCCGAAACCATCGTAAGGTAAAAGACGTACTGTAAGGCATCGTATCATGTTGTCGTCGGGGCCAGTTGGTAAAGTGAGGGCGGCGCACACACGTGACCAGATCCAGAGGACGGAAAAGTCCACACCCAGCAATCTTCACCGCCAACAACACCCACGCGACCAAGGGCATCCTGTACCATGCACGTGACGACATAATTTCCTATCAGTTGTTTGATGCCATTTTCCTCTACCCTTGTCCCCCTCCACCTCCCTATCCACAACAGATACCACACAACCGCGTCACTATACAACCCATAAACACACACACACACACACACACACTTCATCACTCGACAGTAGACTAAACCGCCAAATACTACTACTCGACGGCTCACTGCTCAACGCATCGTGAAGGCCACTCGACTTCCTCGCACACCACCTGAGCAACGGAACACACAACAATACCTTATCATTCGGCATCACGTCTCACACACACACACAACAACTGATCAAGAGGAAAACACATACACCGCAGCGTCCTCTCAGGCACGCACGCCGCCACAACTCACCACACACAATACCTGATCTTCCGAGACACACCTCTTCCACACCTCATCAGGTGACAAACCCCCCGGCGTAATCTATTCAGATTTTCGATAATCATTCGATACAGTTCCTCGCCAGAGGTAACTTAACACAAGTCGTTCCGTGGTATAGATGGGGGTTGTGTTTCGGTCGTTAGACACACCTTCCCACACCTCATTACACACCAGATGCTTAAGAGCCACGACACCACGAGTCCGATACGCACAGCTCACACTCCTTCCTCTCACACTGCAGCAGCACCGCTGGCTGGCCAACCCAGCTCGCCACTGGCGGAGGGCAAGACAGCACCTACCCACTTGGACACTGATCTCAGATCTTTGCAGGTACACCAGCGACAAGCTTACTGGTGTCCAGCCCAGGCCTGGGCGGCTGCGCACAGGGATTACATGGGGTCACAAAGGGTCTTGATCAGGTCCCCTGTGGCGAGATAATTATAAACTGTCACAGGCCCGGTTCAGTACGAGAGCTTATGGTCTTTTTCTTCAGTCATCTTACAAACTGAATGTTGAAACAGGATGCAATCTCAGGATTCCAGGCCGAGACGTGACACACACACACACACACACACACACATCCTGGCCACTCTCTCCAACAACCCGTCCTTCATCCCCATGGGAACGTGGCAGTCGACGGCCACTGCCACCTAGGCTAGGGGAAGTCGCCAGGCAGCCACGTCTTGCCGCGACACACACTCCACTCCACAAGCACCAAATCAGCACCGTAATACACCTCCCTCCAGCTTCGGCGAACACTCGTCCACGTTGAGTCTGTTTCGAACGTTATTTCACTGCTGAGACCGTCTCAGACTCCATGAACAGTCGTCTATACACACCAAGAATGGAAGATTTAATGTACCTCTCTCCAGACGGCATGAACAACTTGGCGCACACTCTGATCCCCACACGTTACCACACGTCCTATTTTCACACTCGACGTTGATTTTATGGCCTTCCCAGTCTACGCATCAATTCCGGTTACACACCACACGTCTTGCATCCAATACAAATGTAATTCTATCATCAATAACCAGTCACTCGCTGGTCCTTCTGTGCACTCTATATCCTCGTTTGCGCCATCGCCCACTGGATGGGTATGCACAATAAATTAGCCGCTCTTGCGGCAAAACTCAAAATCAATACAGACTGGCCTCGCCCACCTATGCAGATCAAATCACCCTTGCCCACTCATCCCCGACATTACGTAAGCCAGCTTCCAACAGCTCTTCAATTCCGTCTCTCTTTCTCCTTCTCCCTCTCTTTCTGCAGGTCTGTCTGGAACCAAATCACATGTTGTTCTGCCCAGTCAAGCTGTTTCAGGCTGCGGTCCGCAGGCCTACGTAAAAACTTTAAACATTTTGTCTTCCGAACTTGTCTCGTCCTTCCACATCTGACTCAAGTCTAGTGTTCCTCCCCCCACCCACCCACCCCGGCAGGCCAGGCCGGCAGTGGCCGCGGCCCGCAGGCGTACGTACATGTACGCCACTACCACGACAGCTGATCCGGTACACTGCAGACACAAGTCCGGTTAGTTCTGGAATACATCCAGCGGCTGGGTTCACGATGACTGCAATAGTTATTTATACAACTAACTTTCTCTTACTAGCATTCATGTCTCTCTCTTTCTTTCTTGCATCCACCTTCACCCACCTTACCGTCCTCACCCTCCTACACCAACCCTGGCCCACCTGAGCAGTTTACACCCACCCAGCTGTCAACACTTCACCCACAAACCTACCTAGCTATCTTCCACCCTCCTAAACCCATCCGAGTCCGGGTCTAGCGGTCTCCACCCCACCCACACACCTACCCTAACTGTCTCCACCCTCGTACACCCACTCTCTACACCTAACCTAGCAGCGTCCTCCCCACCCTACACGCCTACCTAACCGTCTTCATCCACCCTAGCCCGCCCACCAGTCTCCACTACACCCACACGTACCCAACTCGCTAGGCTCACATCAATCTCGCTCACTCGGCTCCAAACTGGCCCTAAACCTACCCAAAATAAACCAGTCACGAAGCGCACCTGTCTTCTTTCTTTTTTACCCCCTCCCCCTCCCTTTCCCTGCCAATATTTAGACAACAGGGCGTAATTAAAGCAGACAAGTTGGCCTGTCTCTAGCCCCCCTTCTTCCACTCACCAACTGGAGAGGGAGAGGGAGAGCCCCTTCCATGCCTGCCGAGCAAAACAGGGAATATATTTCTGGGCGTAGATTAGGAACCAAGACCTCGCATGGCTTCCCGTGTAAATCACGATTAGTCTCCCCCTCCCCCCACCCGTCTGTGGTCCCCGGAGTACAACCTCGATGCTCTCTCGCGTTCCCAGATGTTCACGTTCTTGGGCAATAGCAATCCAAACTGTAAAAGATCCTCCCAGATTCCTTGCAGTTACGACCGCCCTGAAGAAGAGACCGTTAGCACAAAAAGGAGCATTTTAGTCGTGTGGACAGTCGTGCTATGGGAGATATGGTTGTGGTGTTGATTATATGATGACAGAGCTGACAGGAGGGTT
>JAYMFT010234889.1:0-11135 GCA_038088735.1 Panulirus argus | reverse complement strand
AGTAAATGATTCTCACGGAACTTTTCTCCAGTCCACGCTTACTTTCATGTCAGTATCTTGCCTCTTCTCTGCACATTTTTTGTTTTTACATCTTTTTTCCTGCCAGGAATTAGGCTGGAGGGAGAGGCGTGTGGGAAAGTGCCTTCTGCTTTGATATCATGTTTCTGCCATTATGATTGAATATTTTTACAGAAAACCTCGTTAGAGACAATCAGGACTTTTATGTCTTTCCCATGTACCAACTTTGGAGTCTGTCGGAGTCCCTTTTCACTTCAAGCCATCTTACACGCTTTTTACTCTAATTCTCATGACTTATGCATCACCAGCAAACATAATCAGACTGGAGTCTGTTCCTTTTGGGAAGTCATTCACATAAATCAGAAAGAGTGCTGGTCCCAAAACAGAACCCAAAGGAACTCCACGGATTATCTCAACCAAATTTGAAAAGACTCCTCTGATAAATGTCCTCTGTACCCGTTTACCAAGGTGATCTTCTACCCATCAAAGGAGTGTCCCATTTGTTCCTACCTGATGATCCCATTCCTTAATCAACCCCCCAAACGATGCAATACCATGTTCTTTCTGGTAGTCAGATACAAACAGTCTACCCAGCCTTCTCTTTTGTCCAGTACTGAACTTACTTTCCCGTAGAAATCTAAAAGGTTCATCATACAAGACCTTGTGTCTGTCCCCGAAACTAGAAGTGATTTGTCCTCTGCAGGAAGTCATCTATTTTCTTTTTGATTATTTTTCAAGTACTTTGCTGACCACACTCGTCAGGGAGACTGGTCTGTAGATCAACGCCTCTTCCTGGTCTCCAGCCTTATAGCAAGGTATGAAGTTTGCCTTTTTCCACTCCCTTGTCACTTTGCCATTCTCCAGCGACAACATGAACAGAATTTCAAGAGAATGTCAAGAGTATCTGCACACGTCTTCAGCACATGTGGTGAAATACCCTCAGGAATGACAGCCTTGTATAGGTAAAGGCTCTTTGGGATTCAGTTAATGTCTTTTCTTGATATCTCAGTGCTCTCTAAGACCTTATCCCCATATTATCTCAAAAGTTTGGGGGATATTATGTGTTCCACTGTGAAAACGCTTGAAATTTAATTTGGCTCTTCGCTTATCTTTACATCGTCTTCTACAACTATAGACCAGTCTCCCTGACGAATGTGGTCCGTAAGATATGTACTGGAAAAGATAATCAAAAACAAATGGATGACGTCCTGCAGGAGAGATATATTAATGAGAGACAACATGGTTTCAGGGAAGAAAATGAATCATCCGGCAGGAATACGGGGGACACTCCTTGGATCAATGGAAGTTTGTCTCAGCAGAAGGATACAAAAACGGCTGTCAGAGGAGCCTTCTCAAATTGGGTTGAGGTTACCAGTGGAGTTCCGCAAGGTCTGTTCTGGAACAATTACTGTTCTTGATTTGTGTTAAAGTCTTGCCAGAAGGTATGGACTTCAACCTGAATATTGTAGCAGATGAGCATTCACGGACGAGTGGCAAACTAAGACTGAGGACTACGACCATCGTACTGCCGCCAACACCGACCAAGTCACGAGCCGCTACAACTCTCATGCCCGCCCTCTAATCAAGCTCTCCATCGGCCAGCGAGTCAGAATACAGGACGCCACTACGCTACGATGGGACAAGGTCGGCATCGTGATGGGCCAAGGCAGGTCAAGACAGTACGAGATGCTCCTTCCTAGTGGTCGCGTTTGGTTTAGAAACAGAAGACATCTATGACCAGTGTTTAATACGAGTGATGACCCCTCCCCCCCAAGTCCCTGTGTCCCCTTGCTCTGGCCAGGAAAGAAAGCCATCACTCAACCCTCCCAATGCCCCTCGTCGTTCACCCCGACTGGCTTGAATGAGTCGGTGTTCCCCTCGAGAGTATGCTACGAGCGTAAAGGGGTAGGGAGGTGTGTAGATATCAAGTATCGATTCTGCACATTGTAAGACCGCTGGCTGGATTTCAAAGTTACATTGTACCGTGGCAACGTTGCTCCCTTCCCGCCACGCGTGCGCGTTGCGTGGGCTTTCAGTACCCGCTGAGGAGTGACGAGCACCGGATTCAATCCGATACTCTCACGTTAGTCTATCTGTCTATTGTAAAAAATGGGAGTGTTAAGAACTTAGTTTCAATTCGTCACCCTTCGGTCCCATCACATCCAGGTGTGTGCCTATTAGTATTCATTGAATTATTGCCACAAGAAATAGGCGTAGATTTGTTAATACGTTACAAGTCATTCTTCAGACTATGGGTAGGAATAGTCATCGAAATGCGGGGGCAAGAACAGTATACACATAAACCGTTTATGCATTACAACAAATGTAGCAGTTAGGCACATACCCAAGCTACTGCGCAAAAACCTAAAAGTTTTTTAAGTACAGACAGACATGTAGGAAATACACACTTGCATGGAAAAATTTATATAACATACAACTTTGATACGAAAATGTGGAAAACACAAAGCACAACTGTAATGAATAAATCATAAGTTCAGTCAAGAACACTACTTGGCATCTGGCTTTATGATGTACAGTTTACTTGACATCTTGACCATCAACTTATAAAACATTATCAAATGTATTCTTACTTTAAATGTGGTTCATCGGCATTGCTTACATGTATATTATCAGATAACATTACATCTTTTCTCTTAAAATCTATAATGGTTATTTCCAACCTCATTGTCTATGTCAATATATTATGTGCGGAATCCAGTCCACCGTGAAATAGGATATATAAATCACATTTTTAGCATTTTCCTGTATTGATATTCATAGACAATAATGACTGTGACCTTATAAGCATGCTGAGGTAATAGTCTTTAACAACTACTGTTTTCCATTCAATTACGGCATCCGGGCCGACCCTTCCTCTACGTTCAGAGCGTAGGGCCTAGGCAGGAAATGCTGTCCCACACACCCTAAATTTTCACATTTTTCCGGTGGCATTCCCCCGAGCACCCTTAGAGCTTGCGATTTAAGGGGAGTCGGAAGGGTAAAGGGACCCTCAAGAGAGAATCGGCCTAGGGCTCCCAAAAGGTTAGGGCCGGACCTGTGGCATTTGCTGCTTATTCGTATGAAACACACACTATACATACCGAGATGTTTCATTGACCGATGGAATCAAAACTGTCTGTGGCCCTTTTCGTTCTTTTTGCAAACTGTGTATCCATGACAGCCATGTGGAATCATGTTGAATCTTGCCTCAAGTCAACAGCAGACAATATGAACAATGGTAATGTGGACGATACACGGACAACGCTGGCGCCATCTGCCATTGAATGGCGCGACTAAAATGAGCCCAGGTGGTATTTTCTGAGTTGCAGAAGACGTTCCTTTTCGCAGCACGGATCATATGGGGAATTAAATTTCCTTTCTAACTTTCTTGGTGAGAACCTATTACTGTGTTGGTGAGAGCCTTGTTGTATCGAGTAACCGAGTTAGGTCCCAGTAGGCTGGATGTTGTTGTAGGACAGGAGTTTTCGTCGCCTAACTTTTCTTTCATTTTCTTTTATGGAAAAAACTTTTAGATGAGTAGAAATCATAGAGCTATTCGTAAAACCCACGCTTTAAAGACGATGGTGGAAAAAAAGAGAGAACCAGCCCGAGATGATACAGGAACACAAGCCAAAAATACTTTTAGGTGAAGAATACGCTGCATGTGGCTCGTATCCTTATTCAGTTGTATGACTGTTAGACTAAATGGAAGGAATTTGTTACTCTAAAATAGTTAATGGAATTGGCGCACTGAGTATTTAGCAATTTTTAATTTTGACATTTGGTCTCCCGCCTTAATCTTCCACTAAGGAAGTGACTATGGAAAATAGTTATTTTATGTATCCGGTGAAGAGATGGCATAAACGTGATAGGTATGAATATTACTTCAATTTTTATTATTCATTCTATACTCGTTTCATCTTAAAATTGACTTAAAGTGATTCATTTCTCCGTCCGATTTCTGACTCGTATTAATTATTTTTTAATGTCCTTGAGCGATGATTTGGCTTGTCATATTACTTCGCTCAAAAGTACATTAAAACTAACTAAATGATTTGTTCTGTCAATATTCGAATGAAAAACTGTCTTAGCATATATTAACGTTTTAAATTGTTTCACAATACAACGTCCCATTTCAAAACAAATGGAGTCTGTTACGTGTCAGACAACAGTTTATGACTGAAAGTTTGAACAAATTGTACATCTCTGTATGGTAAGTAGTTGGAACGTTTGATAGTGATTATGTTCTGAATCGAACAAGAAGCATTCGTCTTACGTATTATAGCTCTCAGTTCATCTTTCAAGTCATTGGGTTCATTTTTCATGGGAAGGTGTTTAACTATGCTCTAGTCCATGAGCGTCTAGAACATGCCCTTTATGTTATACGGGTGAATTTTTTTTGAGCTAACAATTAGGTGATATGGCATTCATCTCCAGTTGGTTACTGTTCCGTGAAACACGGACATACGCCTTTCTTGTGAAAGGTGTGGGATACGCCTTTCTTCATCGCCACGATGACAAGTGGAGGTTAGTGCAGTGTGGTTCTCGTTTTCTTTGCGACGCAGAGTTAGAACTCGTGGCCGCTGTGTGGGCCATGATAAAGTGGCGCCTGTATCTGTTGGGTCTGCCTCACTTCGATCTCCTCACTGACCTCATACTGCTGGTGCCCATTTTGAACGACCACACACTGGACGCTGTGGACACCTACGTCACCAGCGTCTGAGGAAGAAGACGACGCAGTTTTCTTTCAGGACAGTGTGCTGTAAGGGGAAAGAGAGTGCAATCCCCGACGCGCACTCCCGCGCATCTCTGGATGACCCGACCCCGGCAGACCTGGAGACAAGAGGCGGAAGCCACCTACTTCATGCGGAGCTGCATGATGGGCAGAGCAGAAGTGTCGTCGCGGCCCCCCGATCACCTCCCTGACCCCGTCATCCAGGAGATACGTACAGCCGCTGGCCAGGATGACGCCTACCGTCAACTCCACGATGCCGTTATCGCAGGTTTTCCCACGGACAGGAAATAGATACCAGAAGCCCGGCTCGTCATCCCTGTATTTTTCCTTACTCCCACATCATCCAGACCTAGTTACCCCAGACATAAGCCTGTTGAACGTCTGGATATCCAAGTCCAATCCAGTTCGGACTCCCCTAGGAGAGAGACGAAGAAAGTGTATGTATCCTTTTGTATCATACTGTCTAATGTATACTTACCTGTGATATTATGTATTACTCTCGTCTCCCTCTTGTTTTGCACGACTGTCATGTGGTTTGTCGGCAGAAGCGATATGGACTCGGGCAGTCGACTCGCTCCTTCGTGTCTCACAAATCTTAATTGTGATCTTGTTTGTTTGTGAATAAGATTAGTGTCACGTCTTCACCAGCGTCTTTGTTTTACCAGTCCTGCTGTTGTGTCGTCATCTTTTTGCCATTATATTTTTAGGAATTAATGTTATGAATAGTTGTCCAGCTCACTAAAACCTAAGGTTATTTACATGGATAGAATTGGCAATGGAATGCCTAGTTGTCATTGAGAGACTGGCTACCAGCGGTCACCAGCAATGAAGGAGTATCCAAGCCTTTTCTAAACAGACTTCAATTGCCTGTTTTATCTCCATCATATATTCATTTTACCTGTGAATGTTTTACTTGGGGGATCGGTCAAGTGCTAATATGGAATGGATGACATTCCTGATCTTTGATGTTGAAATGAGCTTTACAAATGAAGTCTAAGTCTAGAGCTTCGGTAAACATTGATATATGTATACCTCTGACTTGTGTATACTTAATCAAAAATGGGTCGTTCCCTTAACCGTAAAAGCATTTTCAAAAGGTCGCTCACGGTAGCTGGGGCAACGGTCTCGATGTTAGTCCTAGAGTTAGTACGAACGATAGTGTATGAAAATTCGTTAAAAGCCATTGTTAGGTCACCGGGTTGCGCTGTACTGCTGTGTCAAACCTGACGTTTTTTGTTATGGTACATAGGACGGCAAGTCTTACATAATCCTATTCTGACTACAATGACATTGCCTCTCCTTCTGGTGAAGTTAGTCTATGACCCGTATGATATCTGGTCATGCGTTCCAAATGGCTATTCTGTTTTGCACAAAAACAAGCTATAAAGACCAGATTGCATCTCTTCATGTTTCGAGGTGTATTTTTCTGAAGTTCAGCCGTGTTTGTTCATTTGTTTAGCTTTTGCCTAAAACGGAAACCTCTCCCTCATCTTGGAGATATGCTTTGATATATCAAATCCCGAAGATTGGTAAGCATTCTAACCTTTCCAGCTATTTTCCTATTCTTTATCTTGTCCCTGTCTTTAGATGTCTCCTTATTTTTTTTTTTTTCGTTTTAGATTGTTTTCAGTTTGATCGCGTGTGATTTTTGCAAACGAGTTTAAACTAGTGATATCTTTTTATATGTTATAAGAGTCTAGTCAACCTCCCTAAGAGCCAACGAGCAATCCTGTGTCAAAGCCCTTGATACCCAAGTAGTTTAGTATAGGGGTCTGATGTCTTTGCTCCTCTTTCTGGGCATTGCTGCCCAATCTTCTTTGGTGGGTCCATTTCCATATTTGTTGATGGATCAATTAAGGTGATCCCCATGGTTCTGCCCTGTTTTTTTACCTTTTTCCTCCTGTCAACGACAGTATTCTTCAAAGAGACTACCCAGTTAACTAAAACCATGATAGTCAACACTGCATCTCGCCATATCCTTCAATATCCTCTCCATTTTTTCATGATGTGTATCATAACTGATGACATACACGGCTCTCAACTGTGATTTGGATAGGATTTCCGTGAGGGCAGTCATGGCCTTGTTTAGTACATCTGAACCAGACCCCACTTTTTTTTTTTTTTTTGTCCAATCACAGACAAAACTCTGCATCAATGTTGGACCTTTGTTGAAATAGAAAGAAGTTAATGAAAGGGAGAAAGAAGAGACGAGAAAAAGCATTTACGAATTTTGAAGGAGGTGAAAAACCTGTATTAAATAATGCCAAGTCATAGTTATTGGGATTGATATGAAAGGGTAGAGAGTTTCAAAGCTTCGAAGTATAGGGAAAGAAACTATCAAAATTTCCCAATCTTGAGTTGCCAATGGCTACACAGTATTGTTGGTCTAGCTAATGGTGGGGGCACACAAGCAGCCAGCTATCGGAAGTAATACCAAAGTAATATCTATAGAAGAGGGAAAGTGAACGAACACTGCGGCGAAGGGCAAGTGGGTCAAATTTTGATGTTAGCCTGAGAAAGTTGTTACGTTGGATCACTTTCGACGCGACTCTGTGTAGAGCCACCCAAGATGTAAGAGCAGTCCTCCACACAAGAAAAGATCAATTCTTTGTATAAACGAAGCAACTGTTCGGAAGAAAAGAAATTTCGACCTCTATACAGGACTCCCAGTGTCTTAGTGGCAGATGTAGCCTTATCTGTAATATGGGTTTCCACGTTAGTGTGGATGTTACAGTAATACATACTATGTTGCTTGAGTCAAGAGGTGGGATTACAGAACGGTCAAAGGAGAGAGGAAGGTTGTGAGGAATTTTCGATTGACAGTTGGGCAGAAACTGGTTCTTGCAGTCAATGATCTGAGCGGGTGACCGACCGTCTGGGCGGGGAAGGGTGTTGCGTATCTCCATCAGCTCTCGGTGGAAGTCTTCATCATCCAGGCTGCCATTATTGGTGGTCTTGATGATGTGCTTCACCTGTTTCACACAGGCCTCAGCATTACCGCTGGCTTACGGGTAAGGCGGTGATGAGACGTGGTGAGTCGCCCCAACGCCTGATGAAGGCACGAAATTCAGAGCTGGAGGAACTGAAATCCACCGTCCGTGCGGAGACGGAGAGGTCCGCCCACATTAACGAAGAAGCGACGGAGAATCTTGATGGTGCTGCGTGGTGTGGCGTCCCTTCCATATTCACCAACGTGTGGCCACCCAGACAAACGACCGGCGTACAGCAGAAATTCCTTTCCTGCGTGGGAGAACAGGTCAGCAGAGACGCCCTCAAAATGTCGGGACGGGGGCGGGTCACACATCAACGGCTCCTTTACCTGAGATGGCTGGAGGGTCTGGCACGTGTCGCGCCTGCACGGTGTTCACGATGTCCCTCGAGATACCAGGCCACCACACAGACTGCTGGGCGCGACGCTCTGTAGCCTCTATTCCTCGGTAAGAGTCGTGAAGGCGGGACACGACGTTCCAGCTGAGTGTGGCAGGGATGACGAGCCGGGATTCTGGTACTTGTTTCCTGTCCGTGGGAAGACCTTCGATAACGGAGTCGTGGAGCTAACGGTAGGCCTCATCCTGGCCATTGGCTGTACGTATCTCCTGGATGACGGGGTCAGGGAGGTGATCGAGGGGGCCGCGCCGACGCTTCCTCTGCTTTGGCCATCATGCAGCTCCGTATGAAGTAAGTGACGTCCGCCTCTTGTCTCCAGGTCTGCCGGGGTCGGGTCATGTAGAGGTGCGCGGGAGCGCGCGTCGGTGATTGAACTCTCTCCCCCCTTACAGCACACTGTCCTGAAAGAAAACTGCGTCGTCTTCTTCCTCAGACGCTGGTGACGTAGGTGTCCACAGCTTCCAGTGTGTAGTCGTTCAAAATGGGCACCAGCGGTATGAGGTCAGTGAGGAGATCGAAGTGTGACAGACCCAACAGGTACAGGCGCCACTTTATCATGGCCCACACAGCGGCCACGAGTTCTAACTCCACAAAGGAATATCTCGTCTCCGCGTCGCAAAGAAAACGAGAATCACACTGCACTAACCTCCACTTGCATCGTGGCGCCAAAGAAAGGCGTATCCCACACTTTTCACACGCGAGGCATATGGCCACAGAACTGTAGGAAAGGCGTAATCGAAGTGGGCGAGAACTGGATTCGAGGCCAGGGTTTGTATCACCTGAGTCTCGAGTGATGCGTGCTGACTGGGGGTCCACACGAATTATTCCTGGGGTGAGAAGGGCGCGGAGGGTGTCTGTCGCTGCCGCTGTGCTCGGGGTGAAGTCTGCTAGCTGGTTCACAAGAACCATGAATGACCTGAGGTCCTTGATGTAAGGTGGGGTGGGGGAATCCACGATCACACCCACGTTACTGATGCCTGCAGTTACAACCTCGGCTGTGACGCCTTACCCACAGAATTCAGCAGAGTGGCTGGCAACACAAACTTGTGGTTCATGGTTATAACGTGCTTGCGACATCATTGAAATATCTTCCGGATGAGTTGAAGGTGGACTGTTGGTCGAGTCCCAGACGAGCACTTCATCCACGACCTTGGCACAGTTGTTGACGCCTTCAAATGCGATATCGCTGGTAATGCAAAATTCGTCCCCTGTGGACACGACTCCCATGGGGCCACGTAGAAACTTGTAACGTCCCCACAGCGTTATGAATGTGGTGAAAGGCTGCACCTTCTTTGCTAGCGGAAACTGCCAGTATCTCAGTGTCATGTCATTCATGGTGAAATAGTTGGGCGACCTTCACAACGGTGTTGGGGCAGGGGGGGTGGCGCAAAACTTGTTCAGCTTGGTGAGGTCCACGGTGATGTAGACGCCTCCCTTCTGCTTGGGTACTACCACCATGGGATGACAACTCTGATGACTTACCACTTAGAGATTGGATGATCTCCTGTTGCACCATTCTAGTTAACATCAGCTTGGTGTCTGCTCGCCAGGCCAGGGGAATGTCCCAGGGAATGTGCAGTGGAAATGGTTGCACCTCCTCCTGCAGGTGGATCTCGATGGGCGGGCCAGACATGATCCGCAGCTTTGTTCCCCTGTGGAACTCCCCTGGGTCCAACAGGACGTGCTTGAACTCCTCCACAAGCTTCCGGCGATCCTCCGCAAGTTACTCAGCGCTGGGGAAATCAGGGTTAACATTCGGCCGGGTATCGATTTTGGAGCGATTTGATTTGCTTCGGGCGGTTAGCAGGGATGATACTGAGGGCTCTGGTGTCATAACAGGAGCAGGGCGTCATCTGTGTCATGGATGCATCGACGGTGGGTCCCTTTTCTTTTTTGTTTTATATGCTCTTATGATTTTATTTACTTTAGTTCCAATTTTCCTTTGCTATTGTTGTCGCAGTGTTTCACGTTTTAAAATATCAATTTCGGAAGTTCTTGTCATTTAACTCTTCATTTAAACGAAGACATTCATCCAAATAGAGAGTTGCATAAGACACATGTCACTTAATGACAGAAACAATAAACTACAAACCGTTTGGGTTGGTCTGTAATGTGTGACGCAGTTCTTGTTTTAACCTATTTTCTTTCATTCACTCTTTCCCTCCCTTACCAGTCTCGTTCTCCCTTCCCTTTGTCTAAACATATCTGTATTTCGCGTAATGAAATTTCCCTTTTAAATGGGATATTTTTTACTGGGTATATTTCTGAAGGGGTTGGCTGTTTAGTACCGCTATATATTCTTAGTAACATGTGTTAATGGGAACTCTCTCAAGGCAATCCAGTCAACATTTGAAGTGCAGCAAATAAATTTTTCTGACACTTAGGATCTGATTAATTCTTATTTTCATTCACGAGATTCAGAATTCCTAGAGATTAACTTTCTTTCAAAGATTTGTAATTTTTTTTCTAAAACTTTGATAAATTTCAGGTACATATTCACTGGACCATAAACAATGTGGAGTTGGTGGCGTGTATGTGGATGTGCGGTGGTAGTGGGCGGTGGGACGATGGGTGTGGTGGGTGGTACTCAAATGATGGGTTCCGTGTTCCTGGCCGACCCCGCCCCACTCTTGCTCTGCCTGCTGGCTGGAGCTTGGGTAAGTGGCTAGCTCCAAAGTCTTGCTTTATGCTACCCTAGCATGCTCGTCTAAGATACGCTTTTCCCTCCTGTATCTCAATATTTGTCGCTTGTATATATAACGTGTGCATAGTTCTGTGCAGGTTACTTTGGATTACATATAACTGCACATGTACTTTTCGTGGTGTAATGTGCCTGGGAATCATACTTTTGTATATATATAAGATATCTGAAATATATGATTATATTATCCTATCAAGCCTCACCATCATGTGGGCACCACTGCCTGTGATAGGTAGTGATATATATATATATATATATATATATATATATATATATATATATATATATATATAT
>JAYMFT010234888.1:0-24892 GCA_038088735.1 Panulirus argus | reverse complement strand
GTCAGGATGCTCTCTCTCTCTCTCTCTCTCTCTCTCTCTCTCTCTCTCTCTCTCTCTTTCTCCCTCTCTCTCTCTCTCTCACTTTACGAGCGCGTCCTCACGATGAAGCCCTACTCAAACATTTGATCTCCCTCATTTAACGTTTTACGCTTAAAGAATGTACTCTCTCTCTCTCTCTCTTTTCCTCTCTCTCTCTCTCTCTCTCTCTCTCTCTCTCTTCTTCCTCTCTCTCTCTCTCTCTCTCTCTCTCTCTCTCTCTCTCTCTGAAAATACTCTGATACGCGATTACGTGATGCATGTAAATAAAAAATAAAAAATATAAAGATTTTGAATTCACTTGATTTGTAAGACAGGAGCAGAGGAACTCGGAAAAGATTAAACATCAAACACAAAGCGACGGGGAGGAAAAAAAAGAAATGGAGTAAGTACTTTGATTAAAGATGAAAATAAAAAACAAAAAAACAGCGAAGGAGCTTAGCGACTCACTGTGGATGATATACAGGTGGCGCCACAAGCCAGCCAGCAACTGGAAAGGTACTGAGAGAGAGTTAAGACACGGCTGGAGCAGCGATATGAGGAAGACGGAGCTGAGAGAGAGAATCCTGGAAAAGAGCGTCTTAAATAAGGAAGAAGACAATCCAGTACCCTCACGTGCAAAATGACCATAGTTCACTGTAATTGTCATTACGACGGGTGCCTACGAGTGAAGGAAATTCCAGATAATTTCTCTCCAGAACCAAATTTGTACTGAACAGTCGAGGAGCTGTTCCCCCAGTTGTGTTTAGCGATCACAAACGGCTCTATATTTTTCTCATGTTAGCTGAGACGACACGGGTAACTGACTGCACTGATTAAGGCCATCTCATTAAGGATATATACGTATACCCTAGCCTGAGCCAGGGACCCATTTTATAGACCAACCCCTAGGGAAGGATGAACATCTGGATTGGACTGTGGACCGACTGTCTGCAACTAGGATTCGAACCTATGCGCTCGGACCCTGGGCAGGGGCCCGTGGATACGTCACGGTCAGGAACGCTAACCGCTACACCACGCAGGTCCGTTTCTGACACTACAAGAACGCTGACTGACATGTTCTCCTAAGACTGTTTCCCAGTCTAGCCACCGCAAAACCTATAACAAGTACCATTCACACACACTCCTTTTGGCACGATTTGATGAAGTAGGCGTTTGCCATAAGCTACGCAGACATCAGGTCTTCCTGAGAGTTAAAATAATCTTAAACAAGATCTCATAGCATGTTAAAAGAAAGGGTATTAGATCCGTTAATATTCTCTTCTTTATATAAACCTTATTTCCTATATCATGACATCGGTACATGGCCTTTACAGAATACCGGAGTTTATTACCTATAGCTGATATAATATATGTCTTCCATCAAACAAGGACTGTGGGTCTGCATTCTCATTATCTTTCAGACACACGGAGCTAAAGACAGACCTCTCAACATTAATATGATGATTAGCATAACTGTGAACGTAAGACAGGATGCTGGAGAGTTTTCTTTGCATTTTATCTTTAAAAATAAATTTCTAATTAACATTAAAAGAAAGGTAAGCGTGAGCAACTGTTAATCTCTTCTACAGTGATTTATATATATGGAGACACGCAATTCAGTCCATGTATATGTGGATCATACTCTAAGTGTGGATCATACTGCATAAGTGGATCATACTGCATGTGAACATCATACTGTACGTATATGTGGATCACAGTGTATAAGTGGATCATACTGTATGTGTGGATCACAGTGTGTGAGTGGGTCATAATGTATGTGTGGATCCCAGTGTGTATAAGTGGATTATAATGTATGAGTGGATCATACCGTATGTGTGGATCACAGTGTGTATAAGTGGATCATACTGTAAGTGTGAACCATATTGTATGAGTGGATCATATATTCTGCGGGGTATATTCCAGAACGTCTTCATAACACCGAATGACCAACGGTGAAGCACCCGTTACCGTTGCCTGGCCAAACAAACAGAAGCAAACGGACGGCCCCGACAGCGCTGTTCGCTTTACGATTATGGATGGGGGTCCTCCCAGAGCCTCTCACTCCTAGCTTGAGAGTCTGCCCTCAGCTGGTACTGACTGGGTAGTGTGTGAATGACTAAAGTTGTAATTCCCTGGTTTTATTACCTTCTGGCCTCCAATGCCCTCACACAGATATTCATTCCCTCAAAGTAGACTTCACGGGTATCATAACCGGTAAGCCATTTGGGTGGATTCCTCGCTGGATTACCGGTTAATCTGCTCATGACGCGAACTCTAGTCCCGTTGCGTCACGGTAGGCTGAAATAATGGCGTCCTTTATTGTGTGTGTGTAGTAGGGCCCCACTGCTGAGTGCAGATCCTACTAGTGCCACCTGGCGACAGTTTTGGAAGGATGCCGGAAAGCTGAAATAGGCCAAGTGCCTGGCGGAGGACGGCTAACGTGTCAAGGGGCAAGGGTGTTGAAGCCAGAAGTTGAGGAACGCGACCGACATACTGAGCACGACCTGTGAAGGAGAGCCAGCACCAGAGACGACTTGAGAATGAGTCCTCATAAAGGACGACTCGTGGAGGATGCCTCCTGGAGAATCTCCCGTGGAGGACTATCTGACGATGGTCTATTGTGAAGGACCTGTAAGGAAAGGAAGGAAGGAACTCCTTTACCAGCAGTTACATTGTCGTGTTCGTGGGCATAATCCCAATATTTCAGATCGAGAAACTAAACACCAGGGTCTCTCCCTCTCTCGCATAACGAGTCAGGGAAACAAACATGTCACACTTTCTGAGAGAGCAAGGAACCCTTCAGAGTCAGCCAAGAGTCGGCCGAGACTGGAAGGTTTTAAGACGTTGGTGTTCACAGCGAAGTGGGATTGAGGACTGTGGCGATCGTCTTTAGCAACAGATATATCCCCAACGCACCGTCAATACAACATGACACGGGCGCCTTTACAATGCTGGCCTTCATGGGCACATATTTCAAACGCATCTGTCCACCTTTCTCGTCCGAGGGAGCGGTTCTTAGACCACCGCTACGAGAATTGCGTTCCACGCGCTGCCCAAGAACTCATGACCTCAAATGATCGGTTTTACACTCGCTAGAAAGATGCCTTGCGATCCTCTGTTTGGGAAAGCTCTGTTTCAAACCGCTGGCGAATACAGCCTTATCTCTCCATTAAAGGTTTACATAACTGTATTTCACCTGTAAACTCACACATGAATTGCTTATACAAACACACACACATCAAATACTCTGTATACTCATTCCCAACTGCATACTCCCTGAACACGTTAACTACCTCGCACTTCACTACTCCCGACACACGAAGCCAACCCTCCTTTTTTTTTCTCTCTCTTTTTTTTTTCGTCGCTGGAGAATACATCATCACTATTTTCCCTTGACATGTTTAACATTAAACTGCAGGGGACTTCAAAGTGACACAAGGTCGTTTGATTATACAGGACAGAAGCCTTATCTTTGTTGAAATACCTCCTGCATTACGGAATTCATATTACTTTTACTTTTTGAGCTCAGTGGTTCATGAATATCACAGCAGCCACTCTGGTGTTGGGATGACGGAGAGCAACCCGAAGCGAGCGAGGTCGAACATGCCTCGCGACAGTGATTTTTACCCTTCTCCTCCTCCTCCTCCTTCCTCTGCATGTTACGGTCACTCTCTCTACTCAGCTTCCAGCTGTGTTCTTAACCGCGTTCACCACAAATATTTTTTTCTCTCTTCTCTTCTCTTTCTCCCGCGCTTGAAAATTACACATTGAACCGTGGCTGCTTCTCGGGCCACGAGACGGAGGGATGGGAATGCATCTTTAAAAACAGTAAGGCTTGCGGTAAACTCACAGAGGCGCCGCGGTGCAACAAGCCAACGTCTGTGTTTGAGAAATCTCCTTTTACGAATACCTGGAACACCGCAGTTGGATACATTACAGGCGCAATAACTCGACCTGCTTCGAAACGACGTATGTGGCTCGCTGGTACGTACCTGGACATCGCGTGTCAAACGAAAGACGATTGCAAGCCATCAGCTTCGGAGCTCAGTCATGGCCTCATCATCCCCCGCTATTTATCACTCCCCGAGGGACAGTCTTTGACGGAGAGACTGACGGTCGAAGGAACCCCAGCAGACAGACGGAATGGACGGATGAACGAAGCGAATCAAACCCTCTTGGCTGCCTATCTGAGTCGATGGTCCTGAATCGCATAAAACTGATTCCGAAGGCAATCAAATCTCTGCTGGATCACAGATCGCCTGACAGTCGACAGTTAATACACTTAACGAAGAGGAGGAGAAGGAGGAGGAGGAGGAGGAGGAAAAGGTCTGCTTGTTGGGGCGTGCGATCAAATGTCACCTGTTTCTGGAGGCTCACTGTTGCACACATGGTACCCGACTCTTTCTTCAGGTGTGTAGCAATGCGTGCCCTGCCTCCTACCAGGTGTGTGGGCAGTGTTTCCAGCCTCCCTCCGGTAGAGTGTGGTACCTGTTTTCCCCTCTCCCTTGCCTCGTATGTTGCAGTCGTCTTTAATACTAGACATGTGAACCTCCCCTCTAGCTCTGTCGCTCGTGTTCTCTCCCTCCCACTAGATTTGTGCTTAGTGTTCCCTCCCTTCTATCAGGTGTGTGGCTAGCCTTACCTCCCTCCCATCAGGTGTGTGGCTAGACTTACCTCCCTCCCATCAGGTGTGTGGCTAGTCCTACCTCCCTCCCATCAGGTGTGTGGCTAGCCGTACCTCCTCCCATCAGGTGTGGAGCTTCTCTTACCTCTCTTCCATCAGGTGTGTGGCTAGCCTTACCTCCCTCCCATCAGGTGTGTGGCTAATCTTATCTCTCTCCCATCCGGTGTGTGGCTAGTCTTACCTCCCTCCCATCTGGTGTGTAGCTAGTTTTACCTCCCTCCCATCGGGTGTGTGGCTAGTGTTCCCTCCCATCGGGTGTGTGGCTAGTGTTCCCTCCCTCCCATCAGGTGTGTGGCTAGACTTACCTCCCTCCCATCAGGTGTGAGGCTAGACTTACCTCCCTCCCATCAGGTGTGTGGCTAGCCTCACCTCCCTCCAATCCCTCCCTCCCACCAGAGGTATATGGTCAACGTTCCCTCCCTCACACCAGTTGAGTGGCCAATGTTCCCTCCCTCACACCAGTTGAGTGGCCAATGTTCCCTCCCTCTCGCCTGGCGTTCAGACCGTGTTCACACCAACACCTACCCTAGGCACGTGTCCCTCCTCCTAACCAAGCCCTGTGGTTCTTCCATACCCGGTGTGTGTGTGTGTTCAAGGGCCTTCCCTTCCTGACGGGTGTATGGCCGAAGTTCTCTCCCTCCTACACGGTGTATGGCTGGCGCTCCCTCCCCTTTATTTAGGAGTCTGTATCTTCCCTCTCTACCCAGCAGGTGTGTGTGGGTGATGTTCCTTCCCCTTCAATTAGAGTCTGTCCAGTGTATATTCCCTCCACTATGTAGCAGAGTACTTGTTCTTTACGTTGACGTACGTCCATGTTCACTGCATGAAGAGCATTTTGTACTTTTTAGTGTATTTACGACTTTAGTTTCCGGTGTTTGTGTTGTGTGCATACATAGCGTGAAGCCATTAGTCCGAGGTTAACGAGTCAGTGTGTTAGTGTGGGTGTGGCTGGGTGGTATAAAGTGAAAGAGCTGCTTTTAGTACGAGAGAGGCGTGCCTGTGTACTAGCGAAGGTGTAGCACACCTGGTGTTTTGTAAGTGTACTTATCGTGCTTTTTTGGGTGTACTGTGTGGTGTAAGTGCGGGTGTACCGTGGTGATATTAGATATTTGTGTTTATCTTTTTTATGCTAGAGGCTCCACCAGTCACGGACAAAAGTCCACATCAAGGCCGGGCCTTAATTAAGATGCAGAAAGGCTAATGAGAGGGATAAAGAAGACGCAAAGGAAAGTATTTAAGAATTTTGGAGCAAGTGAAAAGCCTGTCTTTTAAAATGTGCCAGGTCTTAGCTTCTAGGAAAGATACGAGAGGTTATAGAGTTCCAAAGCTTCGAAGTGTAGGGAAAGAAACAGTTATCAAAACGGCCCACCATTGAGTTATCAATGAGAATGGAGAACGTGAGGGCTTCAATCTCCTCACTATCCGTATGGGAGGAATTCAACCATTCCCTATGGTGAAAGTTGAAATCCCCCAAGCAGAGGATCTACCCTTGCGGGTGAGAGGATGCCAATCTCATGCCAGGAGTTTAGGTAGTAGAAGAAAGAAAAAATTCGTAGAATCATGAGAGCAAAGGGCGAAACAAAGAACAAGTGAGGTAGTTGGGAGACAGATCTTGAGTCAGATACTTACGTTTGAGTAAACGAATAGTGTCTATGATGGTCTTGATTGCATGGTGATGTTGATGTGGGTGTAGTGTGTTGGTGTAAGCGTAAATGTGGTAAGCTGAGTATCCCAAAAGCCTGTTAACATGTTGTAAGATTTCTGTCCATAAGAACAGCAGAATACTGGTGACAGCCAAGCCTTACTGTGTCCATTCCCCAACCAAACTTATTTAGTCATCTATTCGAGAGCTGGTCACAGTCCTTAGGCAATATGAGTATATAACAATCCCTATATGGTTGGTTTATCATCCACAGACTGACGAGAGTACGAAAGACGTGTTATCTTACTGGCAACCAGGAATATGATCCTCTCCGTGGACAAACACCGTGCCGAAGAACGCAGTTTTGGAAACAGACTGATTGACCTCATCCTCAGGGCGCTTCCATGTGTTATTTTCCATTTTCAATGCTCCACGTGTGACAGAGGGATATCCGGAAAGCTATCGTGCCACAAAATTGATATGAATTTTACATTATCAATTTGAAAAACGGAGAGGTGAATAGCTGTGTATGTCACAAATAGACTGAGATTGGAATAAGTTCGCTTGTGTAAGTATCAAACGACTATCATCTCACATCTCACTGCCTACGCGAGTGTAGCTCACACTAAGAGGAACCCGGATGGTGACCAATGAAGCATGGTAGCAAGACTCCTGCTTTTCCCAACAGGGTAAGCTGAGCTCTATTAGCATGGCTGCCTCCCTGGGCGGCTCCTAAGCTGTGGTGGAGGGGGCGAAAGGAAAATGCAGCGAAGGGACGTGGAAAAGGTTTGAGGCCAATGGAGAA
Organism: Panulirus argus; assembly: GCA_038088735.1. Taxonomy (NCBI): domain Eukaryota; kingdom Metazoa; phylum Arthropoda; class Malacostraca; order Decapoda; family Palinuridae; genus Panulirus; species Panulirus argus. The sequence continues at coordinate 17,743 of JAYMFT010234888.1, read as the reverse complement.
ACCGTGGCACAATCATAAGAAATCAAGGGTTTTAGATACTGCTGCAGAAGATTAGCAACTGCGAAAAAGAAGTGAAACGAAGAGATGGGGAAACAAAAATGTTGGCGTAGAGGGAGAGGGAAAATGTGAAGGCTTGACAGTGTTTATTGACTGTTATGGCGTGGGAGGGAGGAAGTGGTAGGTGTGGATGAAAGGCAAATGGTAGCAGGTAAACCAAGAGGTATTAGAAATTCTTTCAGAGATTAGAAGACTGAAAAAAAACATGAGACTAAAAAATAACTTAAGCTGCTGAAAAATAAGATCTATTCAAGTACTCTCAGACAGAAATCATGCAAAAAGAATAATACAAGATAACTGCCAGAGAAAAGCACACAAGACTACGAAAAAAGAAAAGGGAAGGGAATTCAATGAACATGTGAAATTTACGAGCCTGAGTGACGAGGAAGAATCACCTCCGAGTCAGAGAAGAAACTGTGAGATGGAACGAATAGATGGGATATCCTGAAAGCTCTTATGCAAGGAGGAGGAGCAGCAGGGAGAAGCCTGATGAGGTAAGGGAGGGAGGCAGGGAGGTGGTTGGAGGGACGGATGATTCTCTGGGGTTTACGTGGGGGAAATGGAGAAAATTCGTGAGAGAGAGAGAGTGGATGGAAAAGTCATGAGATCTGGGAGGGAAAAGTCTTCAGCGACTGGGCCGGGTAGGGAGGGCTCAGTGCTGGTGCATGGGAAAGAAAAGGAGGGAGAGGAAAAGTATTAATCCCAGGAATACAGGGAGGCAATGTAGGCCCGGGACTACAGTGAAAGGGAGAGATAATGGTTGCTGTAGCGCCTAGAAATGAATGTCACTTTTTCATTTCATTTTCATAGTTTTCTTTTTCCCTCTCTTAGCAGCTCAAAAGGTCGAGAACTGAGATCTTCCTAGCAGCTCAAAAGGTCGAGAACTGAGCTCTCTTTAGCAGCTCAAAAGGTCGAGAACTGAGCTCTCCTTAGCAGCTCAAAAGGTTAAGTACTGAGCTCTCCTTAGCAGCTCAAAAGATCGAGAACTGAGCTCTCCTTAACAGGTCAAAAGGTCGAGTATCGAGCTCTCCTTAGCAATCACCATTTTCTTACCCTTCTACTTCTTTCACCTTTTGAACATTTTTCTTTTCCTCTTCAAAGCAACGCCCTCTGAATTGATAGACTGGTTACATTTTTTTCACTAGTTTACCTCAAGCGCTGGATTTCCCTCTGGTGCTAATAATTCCAATGCTTTCTCTCTCTCTACTCGCCAGTTGACTCCTGCAGGTAACAATACATTCGATATTCTAAGCAGTAGTTGAGGCCTTTCAATCTGGCTGTCATTACTTACAACTCTGCTCACCGGGCAATCCGCCCTCATCTCCTGAAGTCCACAAACGAGTCGCTGTTCTTAAATTCTCACTCTCTGCCGGTGGGACACACCAGCACCAAAACAACATTTCACAAACTCGACGAATATTTTTTTATCAGTCCGTCATTCTCAGAGACACACCTGTTGCACGCTCTAACATGGAAATGATTTTATTACCTAAATCCCACCAGCTCCCCAGAGATGACGCCCGCGTCTCTGTGCAACAGATTGCAAGTAACTGGATTTTCGGTCCTTCCGTTTTTCCCTTTCCTTTGTTTATTTCCAGCTGTTTCCACTTTACACCAATCATGTCGCTGGCGATCCCGTAGGAAGAGGTGCTTTGTATCCGATCCGCCCTGATCTTTCTTGACAAAATCCAATCTTACACTCAACCCTCGCGCGCGGCCGACATTTCTTCCTCTTGTCATATCTGTCGCCCACTCCTCCCTCCCTCCATCTTCTAGCAGGCTTCCATTTTCTGTGATCAATGATCTGTTGACCGTCATCTATCATTCACAAGCTGAGCGGCCATAACTGCTACACACGTCACTCAGGCGCATGTTCTTCATCAAGAATTCAAACAGCCTTTTTCATTCAGACAGATTCCTCTCTTCCATTTTGTATTTCACACGCGACTCCAATGTTCAAATCTCCCTCTCTAAACACGTCGGTCCGTCCTTCTCAAGGGTGCAGCGGTAGTTAGTTAAAACAACCAGCCCGTCACGTCGCTAACCTAGCAGGACAGCTGCTCCTTCGTCTGCTCCTAGTGCTGTCATGTCTCTTAAGATTACCGCTGATTACGGCGAGGCAGCGGTGTCACTCATGGTCCATCCTGTTTGGCAACGAGATGTGCAACTGGCAACAGGATGTTTGCATTAATGTGTGTGTGTGTGTGTGTGTGAGGGTGTGATTATTATCTGTCTGTTACGGGGTGACAGTTTTACACTCGTGTCGCCCCCATATCTCAACTTTGTTTATATCTACCACGTCTTTGCTCCTACACACACACACACACACACACACAACACTGTATTACTGTTAACTATTCATCACTTAATATTCAAATGAGTGCATAATTATAAACCACAGTATTTCTGTGGATGTGTCTCACTCTACGTTCTTATCCAAAGCGTGCAAATATCCATCTCCTACCCTCAGCCAAAGACACACAATGAAGAGGAGGAAGTCTTTGCTCAAACCTCTCAATTGTCTCGGGTTGCCATACGACCAGTTGATCCTGGACTGCTACCACTACTGCAGGAAAGGCTAGGGAACTAAATATCTTGGCAGAATAGTTACCTTGCTTATTTCTACGTCTGGGATGGCCTTGTGGAGTTTCTTTCACTTGTTAGCCGAGACGGCACGGGCAACTTGAGCCAGGTTAGTCATTTCATCGACCAACCCCTAAGGCCATGGATGAACAGCTGGGTCGACTGTGAAAATAAAAACAGACTGCTGCAGCAACCAGGATTCGAACCTAATGCGCACGACCCTGGGCGGGACCCGTGAATGCGTCACGGGCAGGAACGCTAACCGATACACCACGGAGGCGTTGTAGAAGACAGCTTGGGTCCCGTTGCTGTATCCGTCTCTTCAATGCTGTGTGTGACCCAGGATACGCCAGACGAACGGACGCTTACTTACGCATAACTCGGGGAAGAGGTGACGGTAGGCTTCCGCAATGAGTCTCGTATAAATACACCACTTCCTTTTCACGTCATCCACGCTATGCATTTCGCTCAAGAGGTACCGATCTAGCCGCTAGTAACCGATACAGTGGTGTATCGGGGAATCGGGTTTGTATGTTTTGACACCCGGCCTCCGATTCCCAGTTGTGATCGGGTCAAAATGGGCTCATGTGACCGGTAATATATGAACTACAGACTCTGGGCGACACTTTCTAAGTGGGTTGGCTCTGGTTAGCCATTTCATGATAAGTAAAAGCTGCTCCAGCAGGTCCGTGATGTCTGTGTCCGTCAGGGCGTGTGCGCGCGCGTACGTGAACACGTACGTACGTGTGCCAGGGCGAATGAGTGGACGTGTATATGAAATTAGCCGTGGGCCTGAATAGGGGAATTAGCATGCGAGGGTCTTCAATCAATGACCTATTCATCACGCATTTGCCTGAGATCACCTAAAAAAAAATAAAAGTTCTATGAAAAAGAAAACGGAGGGATGATTTTTTTTAAAGGATTTTTTTTTTCAGATATAAATCGTACCGATCGCAACTGCTCATTGGTATGAATTTCAGCTGAAGTATATTGGGACCACAGTGCCTTTGGGAATATATTTCAGAAAGGTTTGAGCAACTGAATTCTGACATAGACACTAACCAACTTATTTAGAATTACTTATCGTCGTAAGAATAAGAGGAAGACAAGGGGGAAAAAAATATGCAAAATGAAGTGTTTATTCATCAAAATTATATCACTGAGAACATGAAGCACAAATGGCAATTCGATATATACAAACGATGCGAAAGATACACACACAAGACGAAATATACACAGAACAACGAGACACACACACACACACACACACACGGCAACACAAAAGATAACGCGAGCAAATTCACACGTATACACCCAAGCCGATTACTGAAGAGAATTCATCTCAAGCGTTTCTTTCTGGATGCACAACACGGGAGTGCATGAGGGTTGAGTCTCTCGCCCACGTTTTCTATTACAGAGTCAAGAACAGAAGCAAACGCCATGACTCACTGTGTGTGTGTGTGTGTTGCCACATATGAGATTCAAACGAGAAGAGGTTTCTGGCTGGGGAGGCACAGCCGAGGAGGAAGAAGCATCTTTCATGAACCAGTCAACCAAATGGTTAAGCAACCAAGCAACCGAACGAAATGTAAACTGACCAATACAACCGCTTGGCTAATCCTTCGCTTAACCTTCCAACCAACTGGGAAAGTAATCCTAAAAGTGCTAAACCAACAGACTAAACAACTGACTAACAACTGTTGAGCCAGTTAGACCGAAAAAAAGGTCAACTGGCTAACCTAATGGCTAAGCAACCACACAATATATCGACGAATCCAGTAACCAACCATAAAACCAACATTTAAAAGGCCGTCAACAACCAGACAAGGACTCAGTTGATCAAACAAACCCAAATGTCTATCGACAGACCAATTTGATAAAGGACCCATTCAACCAACCCGGGTCTAAATGCCAACCAGAAGGATGTTTAACCAATCAACTCGTTGAGCAATGTTGGAGGCTCAAGTCACGGACGAAAGTCCACATCAAGTCCGGGCCTTAAATGAAATATTGAGGAGTTAACGAAAGGGAAAAAGAATAGACGAAGGAAAGTATTTTGGAATTTTGGAGGAAGTGAAGAACCTGTCTTTCAAAATGTGCCAGGTCATAGTAATTGGGAAAGACATGATCAGGCAGTGAGTTCCAAAGCTTCGAGGTGTAGGGAAAGAAATAGTTATCAAACCGGCCTACCCTTGAGTTGCCAACGGCCACACAGTAATCTTTACCAGCCTCTATGCCAATTAATCACCCAAAACAGTCAAAAGGCCCACCCGCTAATCAATCTAGTCCAACCACGATAATCAACTAACTCATCAATCGACTGATCAACTAACCGACTAGCCATATGATTAATCCACTGATCAACATGGCCAAAATAGATACCTGGTGTAAAGAGAGCAGAGTCGCATATGCATTTACGATGCAGTCGCTAAAGGACACTAAATCACTTCTACAGTTAATAATACATCACTTCTGTATAAGAGACTAAAACATATCTTAAAATAAATTCCTTACTGTATGTTAGACTAAAATATATCTACAATACATTCACTGCTTCTGTATGGCACACTCAAATACATTACACTACAATCACCATTACTGCATCAGAGACAAAAATACACCAAGTCACATAGCTCTACTGTATGGCAGGCTAAAATAATTTCTCTTTTTACTTAAGGTTCGCAGTGGAGTCGTCAAAGTCTAAATCACATTTTGTCAAAAAAGGTAATCAAGACTTTATGATTCTCAAATTACTTAAATGACACGAAACCTAACATTAAACAATCGTATAATCTTTTATGTTCTTTTTTTCTTCTCTCTCTCTCTCTCTCCCTCACAAGTTGGTGAGTGGAATGGCAAATAAAACTGAAGTAATCAGCAACTTGATAGCCTATAATTTTGTGCGATGGACGCTCGTACTGCTGGGAAATGGAGACATTATTTACTGAAGCGAAGCGAAAGAAGAAGGCACTGTTATGTGGTCGCTTGCCTTGGGCGTTTGTTTCGTAAGCGTGTTAAGCCACAGACCAAGACTGTACGATCCTAGAGGACGACAAGGCGACCAATGCGATGGTCGTAAGTACATATATATATATACATATGAGAGCTGTGACCGTGTCCGATGGACGTGGCCAGTTTCCTGAGCGCTGCAGAACCCCAAAGGAGAGGAAGAATGGCTAGCTTTGACACAGAAAACTGGAAGGAAAGCTTCAAAGATTCAGCACGGGTGATTTACCACCCTTAAATAATGCAGTTTCGCTCTTCTTCAACATCTCCAGCCAAGACAGCAAAATGTACGTACCACAAGGACGTAGAAAGAATTATACCACAAAGTACTCGGCAAAAGTTATGCATTACCGACCCGTCCCAATCCCTTACCCCAATAGAACACACACATACTCATGAGACTAAAAAGTCAGCCATAAACCAACCTCACCCATGACAAACAAGAAAGTCATGAAAAGACTGCATAAAATCCATCCAGAAAAAACAAACAACAACTGGCAACCTATTCTTCACTCCCACTAAGAGAACAAAACGTATTCAAAACCTAAAAAGAACTCCCTTGCAACAGAACCTTCCACTTAAAATACTTTGGCTCAGTTGCAGTCCAAAATCTATACAATGAGATCCGTATCATCTGGAAACTTGCAGATATAACAGTCGTCCAAAAACCTTCCACACTACCTTGCTCCTCTTCCTCCCTACCGCCTTAGACCACCTATGTCTTCTGTATGCAAACGCCGTGGAAGACTGATCCACAAGAGAATCGAGCGAAACATCCCAATCTCTCGCCTCCACAACACGGCAGCTTCAGACCCAAACACTCCCCCCAAACACTCTTACACAATGACCATACGTAAGATATCCTAGATGAATTTTAGCCAACAGAACCCCTCTCATGCAGAGCACTGGTGGTCAAAGACGTTGACAAAGCATTTGACACTGTCCCAAGACACATCCACGTACAAAAGATACCTGACACCAACCCTCCACAACATTTACAAAAAATGGTTGGCCGATATCATAACCAGCTGCCATGACATTCACTTACATTGGCTACACCTCTAAAACACTTTAAAGCTCTTCACTGGAGTTCCCCAAGGAGAAGTTCCGTCTCAGACCCTCTTCATTCTCCACCTTACACGACCTCCAGTTATCCCCAGCAAATCACAACATTAAGGTCTTCTCCTATGCAAACAACCTTTCAATCACAACACACCGACACCACAATAAGCACCAGCGACTATGGAACAAATGGCTCAGCTAGAACATAAGTTCTCCATCTCCACACAATTCTTCAATCACTTTCTTTAACCCCAGGGAGACACAAATCCAGCCTACACCCTCGAGTTACCACTGAGCAAAACACTACCAATTCCAGGCAGCACTTACGACACAAATTTACACGTAATTTACACATAATTCACACAATTTACTCACAAAGGCAACCGGCATCAGATTTAGACATGGAAAATATCTCTTCGGTATTTTCTACAAAAAAAGAAAAAAAAAATCATCTGCTCCACCCTAAACTACGCCTCATCTTGCCTGGTATTCCACCCTCCCACGAGCAATTATCACATCACTGCAAACCACACAAAACTGAGCGCTCAGAACAATCACTGGCTGGCAGGCTAGCAACCGCAAGGACTCTCTACCTACGTGATGAAACGAAGGTCTTCCCAACACATCCCTACCTCAATATCCTCGGCACTCAAATCTATCCCATCCAAAGCACTCCGTAACTAACCATTCGAATATAAATGAAATATCTACCCCAATATCACTCTTCTGCGATCTCTCCTCACGGGAACCTCCATAAACCCTCGGCGAACGGAACACTGGCAGTACACAACCACAGTGAAATGCCCTGGCAACTATTTAAACAACCGTTCTCGCAACTCAAGTCCTTTTGGAGAGTAATACAGGTAGGGAGGATTTCCAGCCCCCTCACCCCTTTCAGTCGCCTTCTGCGACACGCAGCAGGGAATACTTGGGCAGTATTCTTTCTCCCTTACCCCCTGGGATATATATATATATATATATATATATACATTCATATAAATTCAACAAACACACGTATATCGACCGTGTAGCAGGAACACATCGGTCCTGCCATCACTCAAGCCTTGCCTAGTAAAGGCGCAAATAACACTGCCTGTGAGTGGGCCATATTATAGACCTAAACTTTTACGGCCCAAGACAATGGCTTTTATATTGTTATTAAATGCAGTCACGTGACACGTTACGACAGCAACTAAGTTTCTTTACAGGAAAACGAGTAGAACTGATGTGAGTGAAATTTTGTAAACGGCCCGTGTGCGTGTGACGTACTGCGAGTGAGAGTTGCAGCGTGAGGACACACACACACACACACACACACACACACAAAGGCATCTTTTTTTTTGCATTTTTAATGCTCCCAGATTTCCTTAGGTCGACCGACACAAGAAAACTATGCGTTTAAACGCAATTTTTAGTTACGTCACCACTCTGATCAAGGTGTTATGCCTTACGTGACTTTATGTCTTTTTTTTTTCTATGATGTTATTCTGATGCGTCACTTTAGAAAAGACGACTTAATCCACAGCTGACGGACTGTAGATCAGAGCCACCTGTGTGCTGGGGTGGAAGTCATACCATCTGTGCGCTAGGGTGAGGGGGTCATACTACTGTTATCAAAGTACGTTAAAAGTTATGATATCATGTTAACACGCTGTTTGATCTTTGACCTTCCGAGAAATCTTTTTGAAGATCTGAATCACGATAACAGATCAGGGCTATCTGGACTTACTGTACCAACGTACATGCTTATCATCAAGTCTTGAGTCAATCTGTCTCACAAGAAATGAATGGCGCTGAGATGTTGATAAACAGTAGCAAAAAATAAATATATGAATAAGAAAAGGAGGCAGAGGCAATTATAAATATATTGCATCTCCCCCCTTCGGAGGAAAACATAATAATAACATAACCCTGCGGAAAAAAAAAAAAATCTATGTTTACTGAATGAACGCGATTGATGGCGTAAGTTTGGGCGTCAACTGCAGGCGTAAACTTCGATGGGATTATGTTGAGACGGAAACAGAACGAGGGAAACAGACGTAATCAGCGAGGAGCAGAGAGACTACAGGCGTAAGTCGCTGGGGGAGTCGGCCAACCTAGGGTCATGAGGGTAAAGCCCAGCTGGGTAAGAGGCGAATTAAGCAATGATAAGAATTATCCGATAAGATAACGTAAAATGATATCGACACACGAAAAAAGATTGGCTGCTCTGTTATGATAACGAAACACGTATACGTTATGAATGAACAGAGGCAACAGATATACGAACGTATTATGGAAAACATCTAAAAGAGACAACTAAGATTTACATGAATGTGTGAACGTATGAAAGGAATTCTGGGAAATTGGGAGAATTAGAGAAAATGGGAGAATCAGAGAAAATGGGAGAATTACAGAAAATGGGAGAATTATAGAGAAAATAGGAGAATTAGAGAAATTGGGGAGAAAGCCACGACTTCGAGTGAGGAGGATGAATCACCCGCGCGCAAGTCAGAGGAGCCGAGAGATAAGGTCGACACTGATGGGACGAATAGTTTGGGAGGGGAGATCCTGCAGAGGTTCTTACGTTGGGAGGAATTGGCATGGGGAGGGAGGGAGGGAGGGAGAGAGAGAGAGAGAGAGAGGGAGGAGACGTGACACACGAGAAGCTGACTGGGAAGAGGGGAGATAACCACCCCCTCGAGCATGGGGAGGTTTAAGTGATGAGTCTCGAGAGGCAAAGAGGAAAAGGCAGCAGTCTTGGGCAATGGGAAACGGAGCCATTCCTTGGGTGTCGAAAAGAGAGGAAATATATCCCTAAGGTAAAGACAGACAGACACTTGGAATATGATGAGGCGGGATGGAACACGTTTTGAGTCCAATGATGGAGGCGAGGAAAAGGATTTTGAAGGGTGAATGGACGAGATGGACTCTCTCAGGGCCATGATGAGAGGGTAGAAATATCTCTTGGTGGCTATTCTGGGACGGGTTTGGGATGAATTGGGATATGCTAAGGGGTAAGAGATTGTTCTGTGGGACGTGGAATACTCTTGAATCGTGAGGAGGTCGGAGGCAATACATGGAGAGCAGGAGGGGGCGACCTCTGCGGTGATTGGGGAAGTGGCCCGACCTGCGATATCAAGTGGGAACTCCTGAGGCGGAGGGACAGAGTGACTAGTCGGGTTCTGGTCATTCTTGATGCGTGAGGGAAGCCAGAAACTAGTCTCAGGACGAGGGAAGAAATGAAAACAGTCTTGTGATGAGGCGTCAAGGGAAAACAGAATATGTGGGTCCTGGAATACTGGAACAGGGAGGGAACAGTCTTCGGACAACGTAAGAGGGAGAAAACTGCTTTCGAGTACGACTCAAGGTGGAAGGCTGGCTCACAGAGTAGCCTTCAGCCACACAGTGGGAGAGTGAGGTGAGCGAACGAGGGAGGGAAAAAAGGAAAAACTATCTCTTTCGGCTCTGTACAAATGCGTAATGCGAGACATTCGTCTGGGGCGGAGAAGAGAGAGAGAGAGAGAGAGAGAAAGAGAGAAAGAAAATGGACTTTCTTGAAGGAAGGGCAAATGCTGGTGCCAGGGCAGAAGAGGAACCTGACTGATTTACGTCGGGGCAAAATTGCCAGCTTCCGCCACTATTTCAGACGAAGGACAGTATGACCCCCCCCTCCATCACCCACACCGGTCCTTCCCAGAGATCTTGGCGAAAACGTATCAAAAGATAATGCAGAGAACTCTTACGTTACACAAAAACCAAGGAGAGGGGGGATGGGGGTGGGGGGGGAGGCAAGACATTACAGTCCAACTAACTGAAACATTTGAGTATAATTAATGAACCGCTGAGGTCTTGTGTAGCTCTGTGACCTCCCTAAATCCTAACTTCTCTCTGGGGAAGTAGGTCGCAAACAAGTCCCTCTCCCCCCTCTAGTCACAGTCCACGTTCCAAGCGTCGCTCCTGAAGCTTAATGCAAGTAATTTCCGGTCATGCACCAAACTCTAGTGCGGGCCGACATGTCAGTGTAATTTAGTCGGTGTTCCTGGCGCTGCGGAAACTCCTCGTATACATAATACTCTTACGAAACTCGCTAAGGACAAAGTCTGTTAAGATTATTACCTGACAATCCCTGCGGGTATGGAAGGGAAATGAAAAAGACTATGCATCAGGAGAGTAAGTTTAAAAAATATGATCATGCATCAAGAACGTAAGTTTAAACAAGATCGTGCCTCAAGAAAGTTTATCTTTTTCCCGATGTAAAATTCTTAATTCTAAATCCGGTCACCAATTTCTTTATGTCGCTGTAAAGTTATGCAAATTGTCTCCCTGGTTTACGACTTTAAGTTTTACTCTCTTGCCACAAGTCATCCTTCTGAGCATTAAATTTCTTTTTTTTCGTACATAATTTTAGTCTTTTTACGTTCGATGCCAAATAAAATGAGTTTATTTCCGATGAAAAAGAAAAATAACTGTTTACATTCGAAGTACAAAATGCAAGTTTACGTTCCATGTAACTAAAAACTTTTGTCTACATTCGATGAATAAAAAATAGTTTAGATGCGAAGTAAAAAAAAATCTTCAAGTTCACGCTCTGTGGAAAAGGAAAACATGTTAGCTTAACCAATTCAGTTTACCAGCTCCACTTGCTCTGGCGTAAGGAAGACATTACAAGGCACGCAACAAACTTGAATGCGTGGAATCATCTACATATACGAAATATGTGGCAGCTTACATAGGTAGGCTCGGGACACCACTTACTCAGAACATATACGTAAGCGCGGATCAGGATGGGTCCTGTACTCATCGTATTCATGGGCGGTAGAGTGACATGTGACGCCCAGGAGGTGGACCTGAGTACCTTATGTACTCATTATCACACAAACACATACATATTACGTGGTTGGGTCTGTACTCACGTACAAGGACGACAGTGATAAATACGAGTCCAGTTACGGAGCGAATGGTCGTGTTTCACACGACACGTTAAGACGTACATGTCGTGTGTCACTAACTGGCAGAGAGAACGACAGTTTTCTACACGACTGCATCAGTGAAGTGGCTGTTAAAACGACACACACACACACACACACACACAATGTTAACCTCACTTTTACTTATATCACAGGTGGCGGCTGTTCAACTGGAGTTCTCTAGTTCACTTATTCTTATCTCTGTTTGCGACCTTGTTTTCTTTTCTCGTCTTTGCCCAAGATATCAAAGAAATCTTGAACAAAGATTGGTACTTGGTTCTTATAGCATATTATCAGTCTTACTCTTTTCTCACTAATCTGGCTTTCTGATCCTCACTTTAGCCTAAGTTCTGCCTGAGTTCTTGTTTTAATCAGGCCTTTGTTCGTACCCTTGTTCATGCGTTTTCACAAGCCTTTATTCCTACCCTTACTCCTGAGTTTTCAAAGGCCTTTATTCCTACCCTTACTCTGGCTTTTCCCCAGGCCTTTATACCTAGCCTTACTCAGGCGTTTTCCCAGGACTTTATTCCTATCCTTACTCCTGAGTTTTCAAAAGCCTTTATTCCTACCTTTACTCTGGCTTTTCCCCAGGCCTTTATTCCTACCCGTACTCAGGCTTTTCCCCAGGCCTTTATTCTATACCCTTACTCAGGCGTTTTCTTAGGCCTTTATTCCTACCCTTACTCTACTGTTTCCCCGGCTCCTTTTTCTCCCCCACCCTTACCCTTGCATTCCCCAGCATTTGTTCCTACCCTTACCCTCGTATTTCCCCCGGCATTTGCACTTACCCTCGCAATTAATTTCTTCGACACGTTTACTGAATTTCACGATAAATACAAACGAAACGCACCCAGTGGCATCAGACTCGCGTCTTTTTCCTTCCAGGCTTCCTTTCTCACTCCATCAGACTGACCCGGCATCATACTATCGGTTCATAAAGCCCTGAGGCACTGTGGGTTAAGGTTAACTTTGGCCTGATTAACGCTAGAAAATCTTTAGCACTAACAACCTCTCTCAGAAAAGAGTTTTCTTGACAATTCTTCTTAGAAAATTCTTTTAAAACTTTCTTTTTTTTTCTTTAAAATCACTGTTTTAAGAGTCTACGGCCACAATTTCTCCTGGAAAGCTAACCACAATTTCTCCTGGAACGCTAACACCATAGTTTCTCCTGGAACGCTAGCTCCTCAATTTCTCCTGGAACGCTAACACCATAGTCTCTCCTGGAACGCTAACACCACAGTTTCTCCTGGAACGCTAACACCACGGTTTCTCCTGGAACGCTAACACCATACTCTCTCGTGGAACGCTAACACTACAATTTCTCCTGGAACGCTAACACCACAGTTTCTCCTAGAACGCTAACACCACAATTTCTCCTGGAACGCTAACACCAAAGTTTCTCCTGGAACGCTAACACTACAATTTCTCCTGGAACGCTAACACCACAGCTTCCCCTGGATCGCTAACACCATAGATTCTCCTGGCACGTTAATACCACAATTTCTCCTGGAACGCTAACATCTCTGACCTTGTACGAAATCATCCGTGGAAACAATGTCGTTTACTGTCTCCTTCACCGACATTCTTTTCCAGCTACTCGCCGGCTCCAAGAGCCAAGCCAGTCGCCAAGGATAAGATCTTTGAATAAAGAAAAATGACTTCCCAATACATCCCCAATCCTTCTGGACGATATACCATCTAAATCTAACTCGCTAATCAACGACCAAATCCTCGACTTCAGCCTCCGTCTCTCCTACATCCGCTGTTGAGTCGCCTCTTCCTCCTATATTCTTCCACTGCTTCCATAATCAATGCTCCTTTCACATGAATCCATTATCCCAGGACGTGTCTGAACCAGGAGGCTCTACCCGCCACTCACCTCCTATCATCCATAAAGTATTGAAGCCTCCGTTTCGACAGCAACCTTCCATTTATTTTGTAATTTCTTTTCCTATTTTACACATCTAGTCTGCGGGATCACCTCCTCGTGGATGTTGGTTTTCCCATTTCTTAAAGGAACTGTTTCTAATCTGCTTATCGGAGCTTATTTCTTCTGGGAAGGAGAGTGGCAGTATGTTGCCCGAATGCCATTAATGTTTTCGTGCCATTAAGATTATCTCGACTGCCAGCGAGATGCGAGTGTCACCCGTAGTAGGGAGACGATAGCACCACTGGTAGTAACGAGGTGGCAGTGCTACTGATGGTAGCGAGATGGGAGTGCCACTGATGGAAGCGAGATGGGAGTGCTACTGATGGTAGCGAAATGGGATTGCCACTGTTGGTAGGGAGACAGTAGTGCCACTAATGGTAGCAAGATGGGAGTACTAGTTATGGTAGAGAAATGGGAATGCCGCATATGGTAGCGAGGCTGGTATGCTACTGATGGAAGGGAGGTGGTACTGCCCAGAGAAAGACAATCCAAACTGCATCCTCAAGTTACCCTGAATGGACAAACACTCCCACTCAACAAAATACCATTTATTCTGGGCATCACGTATTTCACATTCACGACATTTACTTCCCCGTCCCACACTCACAAAAATCAACACAAAAGCAATATACGAATTAGATGCCTTCAGAACTACAAATGGTATCAAATCTGGACAAGAAAAAGAATTCACAAGTACCCTCTACAACTAATTCATCCGCTCCACCCTAAACTACGCCTCATCATCTTGGTCGTCAATTACTTCAAAAGCAAGTAGAAGAAAGTTGAAAACCCACTGAAAACGGAGCACTCAGAACAATCACTAGTTGCCTGGCAACCAGTAATACTCTGACACCAACACACTGAAAGGGAGATCCTACTAATATAATCCCACCTCAACGTGACTGGCACTTGTTTATCTGCAAGTGCACTGGATCACTTTACATCCAAACCCCCGTACAGAAATCTAATTCCCACCCTCGCCTCACACTTCAGTAACGTTTAACTCACAGAACTCCCCCTCACCTTGAACAAACATAACCCTGACAAAACATACACAGAACGAAATGACGCGTCAAACGTTAAGCTGCCACGCTCGCAATTCACTCTTGAAACAACACCTCACCAGATATATACCCATCTGAAACCACACTCCCTAGACATACACGAATTACTCTTTCCAATCTATTCTCTGGATATCATCCAGCCCTGCAACACTGCAAACATCGACTCAACAGTCTGAAGACCTTAATGCCCACGATGCAACTGCCAAAATGAGGACATTAAACATTTATATCTATCTCATTCTTGTAACTCCCCTGAGGATGTGATCATCACATGAAAGTGCATTTGGGAACTTACCGTCCTCCCCAGGGGGTAGGGTAAACATCCAGAGTTCGGACTCATGCAGGTCCGACCCGGGGCTGGACCATGTCGACTCGTTGTCAGCAACGCCAACACCGACTACGGAGGCCCTTGTGTGTGTGTGTGTGTGTGTGTGTGTGTGTGTGTGTGTGTGTGTGTGTGTCTTACAATCCTCAAGACGAGCGATGTTATGAAAATATCTTTTGGCGTAATGAACGAGGCCAGCCATGCATGTTACGGAGGGCAGTTCATTCGTCTCACCTCACTGGAATTTAATCAAGCAAAAGACGAATCTCACCCCATCTCATAAGGCTGAACATTTACCTCCTCTCCATGACACGTACAGGTTACCCCCTTCTTTTTTTTTCTTTTTTACCCCCTTGAACCACCACTCTTGCCTCGAGACCTCCACACACACACACACACACACACAGCCTTGATGGATTGCCCCACCGGCTTTTCTCACGGGCGAGAAAAATCTGGTATCTCTTCTCAAATTGAATGAGCACCGGAGAAGCACCCGGGCCCCACCTTAAGCCCGGAGGATGGGGCTCTCTCTATTTTCTTCTGGGGGAAGGAAGCCTGCGGTATCCACAACACTCCCTTGCCGGGGCGGGCAGGACGGAGCTTGAGGGGGGTCATACCGTTTCCTTTACGGCAACGGGACCCCGGGTCCAGTTGCTGGCAACAGATTGCCCCGAGCTGCGTTATGTGGGTAGTCTGTGAAGGACGGCACGTAATGTTTGCAGCTGGGGTGGTATAGTCTTTCAAAATACCCTTAAGCTATCATCCTTCCACAACCACCTCTTCAATGGACGCTTTGCGCTTTGAGAGTATTGAGTGTTAACGCCATATTTCCCGTAATCCCTCCTCTCTGCCCGTGCACGCGCCCATCATGCAAGGGGCAGATTGCCGAGGCTTGTCCGTGATGCAAAGCCTCATCCTCTTACAGCACTCCCGTGTTGCAAAACGGCGTCCGCGTCACTTCTTTGATGATATATAAGCTTCATGCACACGGGGCCTCAACGCGGGGGAGAGGCCGTGCGGGTCCTGTGTCACGGAGGGTGTGGGGAGGAGGAATTCCCCCCCAGAGGGATATTGACAAGAGACACTCATCACTTAAGGAAGGTGCCAGCTGATCTATTGGAATGGGATGTCTTGTGAGAGATGGCGCATGTCGTGGGACGAACCAATGAAGGAAGACTTATGGAGGAGGAGGAGGAGGAGGAGGAGGAGGAGGAGGAGGAAGAAGAGGAGGAGGAGGAGGAGGAAGAGGTGGAGGAGGAGGAGGAGGAGGTGTGAACGACAGCTTCTGGAGGACGACTTGTGTAACCTGCAACAGACGACGAGGAGGGCAGAATGACCTGTGGAACTTGTACATCCACGGTCTTGTCAGACGTCCTGTAGACACAGACTTTTACCCTAAAATCTCCACTACGACTGAGCAGAAACAAAAATCTGCCTGATTGGAAAGAAGAAGAAGAAGAAGAAGAAGAAAAACCGCAATTTACGTCGAACCAGACCGAATAACGAGAATATGGAGAAATATTCAAACACTTATATACCCCACACGAGAGAGAGAGGCCAGGACAGCATCTGGATAAGCAAGGGACAGGCGAGCGAAACCGCGTATCTATTGGCTGTGATGTGATACGAGAAGAGGAGCCGTTGGAAACCATAAGGGACTTCCACCTTAACTCTAATAAGCACAGTGTCATCAGTGATGTACGTCACAAATTTAAGAAAGCATTATTGATCCTAATACATGGCTTCCTGGACTGATTTTAGCGCCGGGAAAACCCCGGCAAATTCATCGTGCACCCCATACTCATACTGGGAGCGGTAGCTCAAAAGGATTACAGGGGTCACAAAGGGTCTTCTTGAGTCAGACCCTAGTGGGTTGATATTACACAGGACGTTACAAAGATGACTCACTGTAGGTATTTCATTACATATATTACATAATTTCATGTAATTCTTACCGACTAGATGCAAAAAGTGGATACAAACTTAAAATTTCGGGCATCTTGTAATTAACGATGAAGTGTTGTGACATTTCTGGCAGAGTTTGTTTATATCTATACCTAAAAGGCTCTATTTTTTCACATTCTAAGACATACTGTCGCCGGGAAATGGCGGGAGGGATTATATTTGTAGACGATTGGACGGACAGACAGATGGACGAATCTGGGCCACGCGATTTCGAGAGAGTTCGTGAGAAACGAAGAGAAAAAAATAAAGGAAAGCTCGCGAAATGCTTCCCAAAATGCAATAACGTTTGAGCTGTATCGCGGATTGTCTGAACACGCCGGACACTGAAGGGGGCAGAGAGAGAGAGAGAGAGAGAGAGAGAGAGAGAGAGAGAGAGAGGAGAGGCTCTGGCCGCTGACAGTGTCAGGACGCGCGGAGTGTCGGCTCAAACCTTATAGCTGACAGCAGCTGACAGACGTCATCTCTCGTAACACCCGGCGATCTTACTCCCTCCCTTAACAGGTGTGTTGCTAGTGTTGCCAGCCTCCTGCCAAACGTGTGGCGAGCGAGTGTTACTTGAGGAGGGGCAACACACTCGAGGCACAGCGGTGGAGAAACACACTCAAAGTGATCCCGGTGTAGCAACACAATCCGGGACCTCGGCTGGTAACAACTTTTAAGGATGAATGACGGGATGGCAAATTCAACCCTCGACTTGTTGAGAGAGAGAGAGAGAGAGAGAGAGAGAGAAAGTGAGAGATAGATAACGAGAGAGATAGAGAGAGAACTAGACAGTCTTTTAATAGTAATTTAGGATCCATCA
>JAYMFT010234877.1:0-11135 GCA_038088735.1 Panulirus argus | reverse complement strand
GGGGGGGGGGGGGGGGGGGGGGGGAGGAGGAGAGATTCCTGTTTATATCAACCTCTTGGACTTAATGGCGTAATCAGGTAGCCACACCTGCGCACAACAGTGTTTATGATGGCGTTACTGTCACACCAGGATAAACTGCCACGATCATTTTGATGGATAATGATTAGCTTTTGTTTTCCCCTGGACCAGGTGGGGAATCTTTTCGTGATTTCCTCAAAAATTGCGGCCTTTGAAGACAGTCGGTGCTTAAAAGCACGCTTAGGGATGGGGGGGAAGAAATCCTAAAAGAATTACAAATAATCTTTGTGGCGCGACTCGAAAAGCTTTATGTACGTCATTCGAATCGTACGAGACGTCTCTAACGAGACGTAGGGGTGATTCCCTCTGTGGTCTCGTCCTCCATCTTTCCTTACGAGACATAGAGAGGACTCCATCTCTGTGGTCTCGTCCTCCTTACCTTACGAGACATAGAGGAGACTCCCTCTTGATCTCGCTCTCCATCTTCCCGTACGAGACATGGATAAGGCCTCCTTCTCCATGGTCTCGTCCTCTTGTCTTACCTCACGAGACGTAGACGTAACTACTCCCTCTGAGGTCTCGTCCTCGACCAAGCCGTGGCCTCTGGAACGCTACAGCGTTATGCAATATTCCTGCCACCGTCCTAACTATAAACTTGGTGTCGTGTGTCGACTCTGGAAGACTCTTTGAGGAGGCTAAAACCTTCCAAAGTATTTAGGGTCTTGCTTATGTAAACTCCCTGGATTCCTGTCCTTTGTATTCCCTCCAGGTCTTCACCCTCTTGCTCGTGTTCTCCCTCTTGTGCAGTCCTGTTCCTCCTCCTCCTCGTCCATTCACCCTTCTCCCTTTCCCATCTACACTCCGTCTATACACCCTCCGCATCTGCTTCACATTGCCGCTCCTTCTCTCACAGATAGAATCCTACCCTTCTTCCTTCTCTCTTCTCCTTCTTCTTCTTCTTCGCTATATCCTCTCCCTTCCTCCTCCTCCCTACAGTCCCTATCAGACTCCCTCAACCTCCCTCCTCAGCCCTGACCTGGTTGGCTCCTTATTTACCTAAGGGTTTTATGGTGGCACATTTAGCCCAAACCCTCCAAATATTTTCCTATTTCATTCCTCCCCCTTTCTTTTATATCCGATATCCTGGTATACATTTTCTTCTTTATTCTCGATCTCTGTAGATATATACTTTATCCAACCTGACCACTTACACTTCCGTATTTCAAAAAAATCACAAACTTTTGTTCCCACTTAGTTCGTGATTATTCATACACATTGCTTCGACTTTTGATTGATTACAGTGATTAACAGGGGAGCCAAGCAGCCTTCCCTCTTATCACAGTGTCACAGAAGCATTAGCAGGGGTCTAGATACAACATTAGAGGTCATGCCAATTATAGATTTACAGGGATTTTGAAGTGTATAGCCTTCATGATTATAAGTGAACTGATTAATTGCACTGGTAGCCTTTGAAGAGGCTGTTATCTTAATTTTTCCATAGAAAATATTACTTTTTTCTTGTTAGTTTACTGTAGTTAAATAATGTTACATCCAATTCATGTTCTGGTTTGTGGCAATGTTATCTCACCACGACGCAGCAACAGTAGTCCGACTAGGAACTGCTGTCACGGGCAAAACTGGCAGAGTTTGATTGAGACCGAGTACCTCGCATCATCTTAGCTATACGCTTATTCCCCCTCGTTGATAAGGGAAGCACTTCATCGAATAGGGAAGAAGGACTGTATAGAAAAAAAGAAAAATACTTCATCCAGCCAGAAATGGCAGTGGACTAGTGAACGGGACTCACTCACTCACTCACTCACTCACTCACTCACTCACTCTCTCTCTCTCTCTCTCTCACGTAATTTAGGTCTTTTTAAAAAACCTCAACCAGTTAATTTTTTCATCCCATCTTCCACTGCAGTTGTTACTCGTGAAAAAAAATATAAGATTTGGGGGTGGTTGGGGGGGGGGGCCGCAGGTGGACGTAATTATATATGTCTCACTCTTTCGTATTATCTTCAGTTTCTTTGTGTCTCTTGTAGCAGCGTCAAGGCTTGGTTTCTGCAGTGTACAGTATCCAAGATTTACATCGAGCGAGACGAATCTTCTTCATTGTTAGCGAGGGACAGATTCTAAAGCCCGTCTCTCGACTGTACAGTACACGTTCGGGCTCTGCTGGGCATGGATGTGTTTGTGTGTGTAAGGAAAGGCGTGTGCTCGTGTAGGTATTACGTGTGTGTGTGTGTGTGTGTGTGTGTGTGTGTGTGTGTGTGTGTGTGTGTGTGTGAGTTTGCGTTAGAAACATAGGGATTCAAGTCTATATGCATATGTGTGTGTGTGTGTATATATATATATATATATATATATATATATATATATATATATTCGTACATGTACGTGGCTACGTATTTTTGTGTACATGTGCTTGGGTACATGTACGTTACCGTTTGCCCTTGGTAGTCGCTGGCAGCAAGTAGATTACGTGACACAATTTGCCCGAGGTCGAAGTTCGGTAGTGATAACACCCATAAACCCATTGGCTGAAGGAGCCCCTGGCGTCCTCAGCGAAGATTACTCGAGGCTGTGGATAAAACCGGTTATCTTGACTAAACTGTGGGCAAAACCGGTTATCTTGGGTGGGGCTCGGCAGCTGCGGTCACACATAGATAACAGGATTGTCTTGGAACACGTCTAGGGGTCAGCAGGTCAGGGATAAGAGCAGCCAGTGTCAGCAGATTGGTGATAACGGCGGGTACTGTCAGCAGATAAGAGATAACAGCTGCCACCGTCAGCAGGTTAGGGATAACAACGGCCTCCGTCAGCAGGCTTGGGAAAACAGCTTGTAGTGTCAGCAGTCCAGGGATATAACACCAGACACCGTCAGCATTTTAGTGTCAGCGGGTCAGGGATAAGAGCGGCCTCTGCCAGGAAGTCAGGGATAACAGGTTGCTACTGTCAGCAGGTCAGGGATAACAGGTGTCTACTTGTCAGTAGGCCATAGATAACACCTGACTGGCTGTATCATGAGGACTTGTTCACAACATGTGTCCACAACATGCGAATAACAACACAAAAGTGTCCATCTGTACGAGCAACATGGATAACGCTTGTTGCCAGCAACATATGAACAACAAACGCTGTTCCGTGTATAGCACAAGGTCCGTCATATTACGTACCAGCAACACCGAAAAGAGGACCTATTGCAACACATGGACGAGAACCTCCTTCTAACAGCAACACAGGAAAAAACACCACCTCATGCATGCAACACATCGTCCGCAACATATGTTATAAGCTACGCTATAACAATAACATATACTGCCCGTAACACAAAGCTCGTAACACCAATTTCCTGCGAGAGATACAGCAATAACTATTTCCTGCAATGTATTTCGTAACACCCATCACAATCAGCACACGGACAGAAGCATCTATTTCGAGCGCCAAATAGTCATTGAGATCTGTTACCTCAACAACGGAAAGAACAGCAATACCTACGTCCCTTGACATGTGTTATCAGCAACACATGAACTAGAACACTTGTGTTCCGTAAGCCGTGGGTAACTGAAGCCGGTGTGAGGGGAATAGAAATAGAACAGGATATTAACTATAATCAGCCAAATCTTTTCCTAGGAAAGTTCTGCTTTAAGAATTTTACAATAATTGCGAGCCAGCTCTCCGTCCCTAAGCAATTTAGACTGCAACGAACTCAACAATACTTCTCTACAGCTGCAATACATTGGCTTCGTCTCTCTTCATCCCCAGGGAAGACAAGCAAATTGAAACGCAGGAAATGCTATAATCAAAATGTAGGTAAAGCACTTTTTCTTCAACCTGTAAGAGTTGTTGAGAGCAACAGCATCATACAGAACCTATCTTTGACTTCTGTATTTCAGGTTTACAGGAACTTCTCCATACAGTTCAGGTCTGTCCTATTTTCCCTACGTTAAGCGCCGTATTACTGATCTCCTATCCCATCACACACAGCACCTACAGGACCCGGTGGTCTGTTGCTCTTTGCATTTATATGTACTCGTTTTGTATACGTGGGGTCAAGTTTCACAAGAAGTTTAGTTGATAACATATATAATGATACAACCCCACACTGTCAAGACGATGGATTTTGCGAAACGAGAGAAAGAAAATATGTGGGCAAACATGTCTCTGTGACTGGTTTGTGTCAGCAGTGTATTGCTGAAACTGTCGTGAGAGCTGACGGTGTTCGTCGGAGATAGTGGACAGGTTCAGCAAGAAGAGGGCCCGTCGTTCGGTGGTGTGAAAAGGGCAAAAGGATGATTCTGCATGCTATGTTATAAACTCTTTCCAGCTGGTTCCTCTGTGTAGCCGTTAGTGAGGAGGACCAGGCTGAGGAGGCGTGGGTGAGCTTCAGTAGGATGAAGATGGTATGGGCATTCCTGAGCTCAGTGGGTGGGACGCCAAGTGATCTCAGTTGGTGAAGGTATAGATGGCATGAGGAAAATTTGTTGATAGTGCCGATATGACAGTGAAGTCAGGAGAGTTGCTGCGGATAGCGATGCCAAAGGTGGAGTCGTCTACGTACTCCCAGCGATGGTTTGTGTCCCTCAGGGCGTCACTGATAAGGATGAGGAAATAGAGTGGGCCCCATCTTAGTGCCTCGTGGTACGCCGCGTGTTGGGGTTAGTGATGCCGAAGTGGCTCCCCTAAAGCGGATGGTTTGGTGTCGCCCGGTCAGGAGGTCCGCCATCCATGACATGAGACACCCACGGAGTTCCAGGTCGATGGCTTTGTGGTACACCAAGTCGAAAGCCTTAGTGAAGTCTACGAAGTTGAGTGCCACCGAAGACTTGCGCTTCTGCAAGTTGCGGTAAACGAGGTCTTGGAGGCTGCCAAGGCGATGAGTGCGAGTGGTGGAGGAAGACTTCATGTTTCCAAACCGCTGAGGGTCTACTGAATCAGCGATGTCAGCATAGACAAAGCCTGTTCACAAATTAGACTGGGGGTTGGAGTGTTAGGGCAACAGGGCGTAAGCTATGAAGAGAGACGGCGAGTTGGTGGCATTTGGGCGGTGGAGTGGCATATGCTGTCTCTCCCAGGCCGTGGGGCATTTAGACTGTTTGAGCGAAGCATTAATTATGGATTATCGGTTTGGCTAAATCATCGGGGAATTCCTTGAAGCTTCTCTGGAAGATCTGTGGGTGCGGTTGAGCGTTGGGTTTCAAGGCGCTTAAGTACTTGAATATTCCTCTACTGTGTTTGTGGGGAGATGTCCAGGTGTGTGTGTGTGTGTGTGTGTGTGTGTGTGTGTGTGTGTGTGTGTACTTCATCTCATCCCTTCCACCGTCTGTATGACCCAGAATAACCCCTCTCTTAATGTGGCGATCATCCTCTCTTGCCCCACAGCACAATCCTGTTATTGTGTTCCCTCCGCCTCCACCTCCCTCCCTACTATACACGTACAATGGTCACCCATTGTGAGCAAGGTACATTAATTCCCTTCCCCCTCGTCGTCGGGTTCCCGTATTATACCTAGCCACACCCGTGTCGGTGAGTAACAACGGGACGAACGGGGTGTTAAACTCTTTCTTTCTCCCCTCACCTTGGGAGAGAGGAGGATAGGGGTGGTCTGTTGCATCATGCCTCGGCCACCTCCCGTAACCCAGTCTGATCCAATAACACTTTGCACACCTCCTACACAACTCCGATGCCGCCTCATTTACCGATTTCCCCGATGGAGGCACAAGAGAGAGAGAGAGAGAGACTGTCTCCGTGGTTTGGCTCTCTCTCTCTTGAAGAACTCCTTGATCTCCTTCAGGAAAACGTATGGTGGGTGAGGAATCAGACTTACGCGATAGAGGGCCCACGGAGGAATGACAACACTAGCTGGACAGGTGATGCTAGTTTACCTTTAAGTGCGAGTTCCCAGAGTGCCAGACACGGTTAAGATAGAGAATGAACAACAGTTAAACGTCCTATAAATATATATGAATATATAATATGATTAAAAAAGATCGTGAGCGCTTTCGTGTGTCAATACACGAAAGCACTCAGCATCTCCTGTTAACAGTTCCATGTTTTTTATTTAGCAGTTATAGATTCATTTATTTATTTATTTATTATACGAAACGAGGCGTCTTCGTGAACGGATCCTGATGTTATAACCCCTGGGGCTTCCTGCAGCTCCAAAGTTGCGCTACACTCAGTTGCGGGGACAGGTTGGAGCCCTTTGAAGCACCCATTTGTACATATGCGGGAAGCCACTTTTGACACAGATAGGACACCACCTACAGGAATATAAGAGTCTGTTTCACTTACCTTGACTGTGTGTTTTATTTTCACACTGCTTGTTAGACGGAAGAAACAGAAACGGACAGACATATGGACAGTAAAAGACAGACATACAGACAGTTTGAAGTACCGAACGCTTTCATTGAAGTTGATGTCGAGTGTCGAGTATTTCTAGACCTAGTGTGGTGAAGGGACGGTAGGATCGATATCCTGACTAAAGGAAAAGCTCCTGGGAATAGAAATGAGCTGCCATACCTCATTTAAAAAAACAAGTGATTCCTATGACATCGTTATTAATATCGCTTACACCACTGTCTCGCTTCCTTGACCGCGTTTGACTCATCGAGTTAATGTTACCAAGTCACAAGTTATCACTTAAGTCTTTAAAGTGAGCATTCATCCCTGTAATTTGTGTATGTAACCCTCCTGTAACATAGTGGGTCTCTTGTAACTGGGTATGTAATATTATGGCGCTACAGAGGAATGATCAGCAATATCCAAATATAAACATAACTTTTTTTAAAAGATACAGAAGTTGGCATTGTTTCTGAAAATCTTTATTTTTCGTACAGAAACTAATTTACACCTTAATTAAAATTTTTTCTAGCAGCAGTGATAGGATTGGATTTTTTTCATTTTTATAGTCTCCATAATTACATACAGTCTTAGACCTTGAGAGTAAAATATGAACCGCAAATGAAGATCTGGGAACATCCGTTTTCTTTTCGAAGGTAATCGACAAAGATTTGACACTCCAGAGACTTCTCCTTGATGTCTTCATAACGCTGTATTTAAGCAAGATAAGGAACTTCTTCCATATAAATCGAGAGCTCTGCTTTTAAGTTCACTCGTCCCACTGGGGAATCAGTGAGTGCTTGCTGCTGCCCTCTGTCCCATGCAATTGCCTTCATGTCAGTGAAGATTGAAGTACCAACATCACTTTCACTGCCATCATTTCTGTGAATAATTTGAAAGGCTATATAGCCATATCACCTGGGGTCCTTTTTGATTTAGGCGTGACACTGTGTGTGTGTATTATGAGCCTTATTATTCTAAACATACTAAAGTTAGACCCGTTGGTTAAAACTCTTTATCTTTTACCAGCTTTTAGAGCAATAACTCCCGCGAGCCATTCGCAAAAACCTTCATTTCATGAAACATTTGAGGTCTGTAAGTGGCTGACCAGTGAAAATGGCTCAGCACCCGAAAATACTCGAATGAAATTTGCAGTGGATGTATGACGTTTTCAATCTGTAAATGATTTGAAATATTTCCTGTTATAAACAAGCCCACGAATACAGTCACAATAAGCTGATTCTCCAAACTGTTTCAACTGTGTTCATTTGAAGCTGCATCGTCGTGTGACTGAAAACCAAATCTTTATGGGGCTCGATGAAAGCTTAAGACGAAAAGCCAGGTTCATACATGAAAATCATTATCTCTTTAGGAGTTCCCTAGGAAAGCGCTGGAGTTCCTCTCTTGTTTCTGAGGTACATGAAATGATAAACGATGGTTTAAGCACACATGAACATGCTACGAGTCAGTGAGGACATCTGTATCAGAGATGAGAACTGATCTTCATTATCAAAGTCTAGATTAGATTAATTCATTAGGCTGTTTGAATGGATGTTCTTTTAACAGATTACCAGCGAAGCTGACTCGTAATCTGTCACTTTTTATGAGCACTGACCAGGTGACTCTCAGGTGCTCACAGACACAAAAGAAAAGGAATGTTTTTTTTCTATTGAAGATTTAGCTTTGGGAAAGAATGTTTTGAATGTTGGCCTAGCAAAATGTTGTAAGATTCAAGCGGACAGACGATTTTGACTTGACATTTCCTCATGCGTGTTCAAGCCCCCTGTTATTTGTATGACCTCGCCTCACTCATAGGTCCACGGTCTGAGATAACCTCACGGCCTCACTTCACTCACTGGTCCGCGGTCTGGGACAGCCTCACGACCTAACCTCACTCACTGGTCCACGGTCTGGGACAACCTCACCTCACGACCTCACTTCACTCATAGGTCCACAGTCTGGGACAACATCACGACCTCACTTCACTCACTGGTCCACGGTCTGGGACAACCCCTTTTCCAATTCACCTCACGTTACTTTGGTCTATACTGAAGAAGATGAGACACACTATATCAACAGGCGTATGTTTGATATACATAAGCCTTCCGCTTTAAAGTGCAAAAAATACCGAAACTGCAGTGACAAAGGGTCGCTCTCTCTTTTACTACCTCACACACTTGCGTAAACAAAACGTACTGCCAACGAAAGTTTCGTTTACAATCGTTCGTTGTAAATCTTTTACGAACGTCTTCTCCCCACAGTGTCGGCGAAGAACAGTAGGAAACATCACCATTGCCCACTGATCCAAAAATGGTTCCTTCCCATCCCTCCAGAAGGACTTTAAAGACCATTAATAGGAAATCGAAGACTGCAAGGGACATTTAATTAGCGTCAGTCACCGAACGCTCAACGATGCTGGTCATTTTCGCAGAAGTAGTGCTTAACGAGCGTTAATCACTGGATCTGTGTCGTCACATCCTCACAGTAACATCCTGGTACAGTTTGTACTTCGTGTCCCAGCTGGGATGGGACAATTTCATTTTTTTAGCTGAGACGGTACGGGCAGCTGAGGCCTTAATCAACGCCATCCCATTAACGCTATATATACCATTTCAGCAAGTTTTATGTTGTCTCCATAGATCCAAGATATCATTCTTTTCGTTTTACACTTTTAAGGAACATATTTTTCTTTTTCTGATCTTTATTTTTCAAAGAGTTTAATGGACGTGTATGTTGACTACCTGTCTTTATAGTATTTACCTTATGCACTGTGAATTCAGAACATCACGTTGAGCTTTTCACAGACCGTCTTCTACGACGGGCTTAGAATTGGTTGATGTGAAAATAGATATAGATTTAGATGGAGACATATTAAGACACATTCATATAACACAAGTGTTACATTCTATCAGGCAAGACTCTCAGCATAAAATACAACTGAATTGCGAAATTTACGAGTTATTTAAGATAAATCAAAATCTCGATTGCACATTTTTTTTCTCTCCAGTCTGTCAGTTGTGTACTGTACATACGAGACAAGAAGTGTAGTGCACTTGAGGGAGCGGGGCTGTACAGTACGTTAAGCCCCGAAACTCTACCTTGTTAAAGCGGGAAATATGACCACGTATAAGGAAAGGAGGAACGGGAAGGATTTATTTTTACTTAAAGGGCGGGAGTGGAAGGAGAAAAATAATGCATTCGGCATCGGGAAAGACCAGAGAATCGCGGCGGAGGTAGCGCCATGAATATAAAGCAGTACAGGTCGGCTGGGTTGACTGGTTCTTCCTGTGCTTGATACAGCATTACTCTCGCGTCAAGCGCCTGGCCTCCGAGACAAGAACAGCAATTTGTCCCACCTTCACCTCTGCCAGTATGAACCTAGACCAAAGTATACATGTACATATGTGTATTTCATACTTGATCGCCCTTTCCTACGACAGCGATAGCCAGAAACAGACGAAGAGAGGCGCCATACTGCATACTCGTCCCTCTCTCCAATGGCCCTAACCATAAACTAATTAATCAGCCATGGTGACATCACACACCCCTGCCGCTGACCAAACTTCGCTTGGAACCACCCACTCTCCTCTCTTCCTACTCGTAAACACACCTTATACCCTTGATAAAAACTTTTCACTGCCTCTAGCAGCTTTCCTCCGATCCCATGTATTCTTAAGACCTTCCACAAGGAATCTCTATTAACCCTCTCGTATGTTTTCTCCAGATCCATACATGCCACATATAAGTCCTTCTGTTTCTCTAAGTATTTCTCACTTACATTCTTTAAAGCATACACTTGATCCACACATCCTCAACCACTTAAGAAGCCACACTGTTCCTCCCCAAACTGACGTTCTGTACATCCCTTCACCCTCTCAAACACTTTTATCCCATGCAACTTGCACTCATCAGACTTTACCATCTTTCTTCTCTCTCAATCCACTTTCATTTTTACCCACACTCTTACTTACACTATTTCACACACACCCTCACAACCCCAGATGCAGCAGTGGTGCTACCCCTTCCTTGGCTCTTGTCGTGTCACCAACACCTAACTTTACTTCCAAGACTTTTCCAAACGATTCTTCCCCTTTAGTCTTTGGCTTTGTTTCCCTTCCTCAAACACACTACCATCTGGTGGTAATGAGTGAGGGAGTGTAGGAAGTAAACCCCATGCTGATGTGAGTGAAAATGAAAGTGTATTACGAGTGGAATTTCATTATTAGTGTTTATGCAACTGGTATGGAGAGGGGTGAGGAAGAGAGGCGAGTGCTTTGGGAAGAGCTAAGTGAATACGTCAGCAACTTGGATGTGAAGAATCGAGCAGGATCAATGGTTGATTTACGTACAAGAGTGGTATATATAATTATGGGAAGTGAGGTCACCCAGTGTGAAAAAAAAAAAATAGCAACCTTTTAAGTTGTATGATGATAAAGGAGTGTTGTTTGGGAACACCTGGCTTAAAAAAAGAGGGACGTACGTACATATGCGGATGAGTGGTCATTACTGGATTATTCCCTAATAGATAGGCGTGGTGAAGAGAGTTTTTTTTTGGGGGGATGGATATGTTCTGAAAGGGGCAAGTGACGGGACGTCTGATCACTTCTTGGTAGAGCCGAAGGTTTTGGGGGGTTTAAGAAAAAGAGATCATATGGATGGGTAAAAGTTGGGGAAAGTGAGTATACTTGAAAAGTATATGTGTGTGTATATATGTATATATATATATATATATATATATATATATATATATATATATATATATATATATATAT
>JAYMFT010234866.1:0-11135 GCA_038088735.1 Panulirus argus | reverse complement strand
TTTTTCTTCGTCTGTTTCCTGGCGCTACCTTGCTGACACGGGAAACAGCGATCAAGTATAATAAATAAATAAATAAAAATAAAATAAAATAAAATAATAATAATAATAATAATAATAATTGATGAAAAAGAGGGCAAATGAGAGTTAGGGTGATCAGGTATCAGGAAACCTCAGGAAAAATAAGATGTTTTGGAAGGAGGATAATAGCATGAGAAAAACAAGAGAAGCAAATGGGAACAATGGTGAAGACACAAGAGGTTTTATACATCCTCTCTGCTTCTCTCAACTTTTCTAGCTTTTAACTCATTCCTCCTTTACACCATGTTGCCTTGCACCTTACCTCTTACACTAAGGAAACATATTCATCCCATTTCAGTTGATGTATAAGAAATTTCATAAATACCAAGTCACCTGTTGTTTCTGTTGTTGGTGTTGGTTGCCAAGTTGCTGTGAGAGCATCCTACGCTGTTGTGCAGTATTGGGTTTGTTTACCTTGCCACGGCCACTACCCTTTTGTTGGGTATGTAGTCTATTTTCAAGCTGCTTTAGATACTGGTCTTGATAAGATGGCTGCTGTTCATCCTGCTGCTGCTGCTGCTGCTGTGGCTGCTGCTGTTGTTGCAGCTGCTGCTGCTGCTGCTGAAGCGCAGGAGTGGCAAATCTTTGCATAAGATTGTTACGCTGTAGTCTTGGTCCTTGAGTTCTAGGTGAGGCTACAGATGTAGTTTGTGGGTTAGCTGCACGTAATGGTGCTCCACTCAACACAGGAGGAACATGTGGAGCAGTGTGTGATGGTAATAATGGTGTAGACTGAGTCAGTGCTGGCTGTCCACCCACCTGTGCTGGAGACCGGGTACGTACACTGCTAACATTGACCGGCGTTCGTACTATGTGTGTATAACCCTTTTCATCTTCTACTCTCTGAAAAAAGAAAAGGAAAAATCTAATGCAACTAAGCACAAGATATTCTGATCAAGCGTATACAACATAAAAAGAACTTAAGTGAAGTTTCCATTTCTTTTTTGTCAACAAAATGGACTGTAAATGGACTGAACTGGGGCATGTGAAACGTCTGGGGTAAACCATGGAAACGTCTGTGGGGCCTGGATGTGGATAAGGAGCTGTGGCTTCGATGCATTACACAAGACAGATAGAGACTGAGTGTGAGTGTATGTGGCCTTTTTTTCACTGTTTCCTAGAGCTACCTCACTGATGCAAGGGGTGGCGATGCTGTTTCTTGTGGGGCAGGGTGGTGCCAGGAATAGATGAAGGCATGCAACTATGAATATGTACATATATGTACATGTATGTATATGTATGCATATGTATGTATATATGTATATGCATGTATTGTCCATATAAGTGCATGTATGTATATATGTGTGTATATGAGTGGATGGATCTTTCTTCGTCTGTTTCCTGGTGCTACATCGCTGACGCAGGAAATATCAATGAAGTATAATAAGGAAATAAATAAAAATTGAATTCGTCTATCTGACAAATATTCTCCTCAGCCTTCCTAAGGCATGCAAAGAAGACTCAGCACAAGACCACTGTCCAGGACTCAGATAAAAAAAACTATGTGCAAGACACTCTACATAATTATGTATGGTCAACACTACTGCTATAAGGCACATGCTAGACATCAGAGAAAAAATCCATTGATTCTACTGAGTAAAAAAACAAAATGCCAGCAAATAATGATCAATGAACATGGTTAAAGGCACTGGCTCTTCCTCTGGCTGAACTACAGAGTCTCTGGGCTGCTTCTAGAATCATATCTACTACCTCATCATACTCAGAGATAAAAAGCATAGGATTTGCAGGTTTAACAACCATAAGCAAAGTTCTATGAGCATATAGGAGGGGATCAAAACCCCACTAATATTCCAAGAATTATTGAATTTTTTTGTTGTTGAAAGCTCTGGTAACAGGCAAAAGTCTATATCTTGGCCAGGCCTTCAGTAGAATACAGGAAGGATTATAAAAGGGAAAAAAGAAGAGACAAGTAGTGTCTAAAGAATTTTGGAGGAAGTGAAAAACTTTTTTTTAAAATGTGCCAGGTCATAGTTATTGGGAAAGACATGAGAAGGTAGAGAGTTCCAAACTTTAGAGGTGCAGGGGAAGAAACAGTTAATAAAACAGCCCACCCTGGGACACAGGCAGCCACCTTTTGGGAGCAAAAACCAAAGTAATACCTATAGAAGAGGGAAAGTGAGCCAAAAATGCAGTGTAGGGCTTGTGGGTCAAGTTTTGAAGTTAGCCTGGAGGAGTTTATGAGTCACACCGCTTTCAACTCGACTATGTCAGGTAAGGATGCAGAGCTAGAACCACCTAAGACGTGAGAGCAGTACTCCATACATGGACGAATAAATCCTTTGTATAAACGGAGCAAATGTTCAGAAGTATAGAAATTTCAACATCTAAACAGGACTCCCAGTACCTTAGAGGTGGACTTAGCTATTTCCATAATGTGGGGTTTTCAAGAAAGAGTGGATGTTATAGTAATACCATGGATGTTCATTGAGTCAAGAGGTGGAATTGCTGACATGTCAAAGGAGAGACAAGAGTTATGAGGAATTTTCGATAGAGATATGAGTAGAAACTAAGTCTTGTAGGCATTAAGCATAAATATATTTCATCTACATCACTGAGATATCTTGCCCAAGTCTCAGTTGATTGAGGAAGTTAAGACGAAATGCAGATCGAGTAGGAGAAGAAGGATCAGAATTGAAGGACGCGGATAAATGCAAAGTTGAGTCATCAGCATATGTATGCACCTGGTTATCTGTGGAAGAGATGATATCACTGATAAAAAAGAGAATGAGTGTAGGGGACAGGAAAGAACCTTAAGGGACACCACAGTTGATGAAGAAAGTGGGGGAGGCTGATCCACAAACTACCAGAGATAGATTGGCCAGAGAGGAAGCTAGATAAGAAGGAGCACAGTGAGGGAGGGAAGCCAAAAGAGGGGAGCTTTAAGGTGACACCCCAATGCCATACCCCGTCAAAGCTTTGGATATGTCAAGGGCAACATCATAAGACTCCCCAAAATCTTTCAGGGATGATGACCAGACATGAGTGAGATAGGAAAGAGATTCACCAGTGGATCTTGTCTTACGGAAACCATTCTGGTGATCAGAGAGAAGACTGTGAGATTCAAGGTGTCTATGGATATGGGAGTTGAGTAGGGATTCACAGACTTTGGAAATGGTGGAAGGTAAAGCAATACAACGAAAGCTGGAGAGGTCAGAACAGTCTCCCTTCTTAGGAAGGGATGTACCTCTGCATGCTTCCAAGAATGAAAAGTTCTGTTTTTTTAAAGAGAAATGGAACAGATGAGCAAGCACAAGTGCAAATTCAGAAGCACACTCTTTCAGTACACAGGTATGGATGCCACCAAAACCATAAGCCTTCCTTGTGTCCAGAGAGAGAGGCACTTTTAAGACAATACGAAAAGATATTAGAGGAAGGGGCACAGGATTAGTAAGAAGAGCATCAGGGGGTGAAGGAATGTTAGAGTCATCCAAGGTGGAGTTAGAGGAGAAAAGAGAACCAAAGAGAGTTTCTTTGTTTATTGGAAAGACAGCTATAATACCGTCAGAATGGAACGAGAAGGAAAGGTAGAAAGATGGAAGTTGTTAAAGATGCCCTAAGCTAAAGATTAGAAAGACCTATCAGTGGATGACAACAAGAGGTTATTGCATCGCCTTTGAATAAAGCAATGCTTTCTAAGACATTTCCAAACCATTCTTCCCCTTTATCCTTGAGCTTCGTTTCACTCAGAGCCAGAACATACAGGTTTCTTTCCTCAAAAATATTACCTACCTTTCCTCTCTTCCCATCCTGGGTACATCCATCACAATTAGACACTCCAGCCGGAGCCTTTGGAAAGATGAACACTCCCTGCTAGGATTCTTCTGCTCAGGTTTTTGGGAACTGAAATACAAGGGGAGTTTCCACCCCCTTTGGTCGCCTTATACGACATGCAGGGAATACTGAGGTAGAATTCTTTCACCCCTAGCAGGGAATACTGAGGCAGAATTCTTTCTCCCCTAACAGGGAATACTGAGGTATAATTCCTTCTCCCCTAACCCAGGGATAAATTTTATGATGGCAAATAAAAAAGTAAAAATTGTGGACACACCTTATTTCTTTTGGTAATACAGTATCTTACTCCCCCATCGATGAACTCCTCTTTTAGACTCTCAAGATCATGACCATAGGTGAGAAATAACATTCAATTACACTCTAAAAAGAAGTTTCAGCTGAGGGACTGGAAACTTTCAATTTTCTATGACAACTAAACGACTTCACATAAATGAAATCAAACGTGAAGTTTCTTTTCTAACATCAGAAAGTCTACATGTACGATGTGTGGTTCACACTAATGAACAAAAAAAAATTTTGAATGCACAATGAACACTTCACTGTATGGACAACAATGAATCAAAAGAATGCAGCCCACTTTCCACAAACTTTCAGGGTCAGTTAAGCAGATCCTCTACACAGATTATGTCTAGGGTGAAAAACACAATGAAAAATTTAAATAAAAATGGGCCTCGCAGTTGGAAGATCAAATACGAAAGGTGCTAAAGAGTACATAAATAAAACTAAATACCAAAATCAAAACATCAAAATCTATAACAATAACGAAAGTGAGCCAAGAAGTAAAAAGGAATTAAGACTATAAAGATAAGTTATGTTTGGAAGCTAAAATTGTGAACTGTATGTTGATCTACAGTGGTACTGTGGAGTAAAATATCTTCATCGCACACTGGAAAAAGCTTTCTTCAACTTTCCGAAACCTCTTTAGGCGGAACGACAAATCGATCAGTAAAAATAGTAAGGAAAACAAAGCTAAATGAGGAACAAGGCTACTTGACTTACCCATAAATTACCCATAAAAAAGGTTCTGCACTTGACCCATCAATACCTGAGGAACATTCTTACCTCCTGATTCCCTCCTCTGGAGCTCCCAAAAGCACTCAAGAAGCCAGCCACAAATGATCAGCTACACAAGTCAAGAAGTGCAAAGATATTGTGATTTTGATTTTGTTAGGTGAGAACAGAACAACAGACGTCAGAGTACTCTGTGTCTTTAGTGTAGAAGGTACGTAATAAGCATAGGTCATGGGGCATGTTAATTTAGTGATGCTCATGCTGGAAAGGTAGATGGTGTCCAGCAGTGCTTCCATTCCCAATCATTCTTCTTAAATCTTCTGACAGATACCCAGCCCTAATAACTTTGCTCACCATATCTACTCAGCTCTTAAAATTTCTTGGGTAGCAATATATTCTGTCACCATAATATATGAAGAAATTCATCCATATACTTATCTATCATCCATATACTTATCTACTGACTTCTTCACACCTCATAATCATTAGACATCTTTATCTTTCTATCTATCATCCTATATTGAGCTATACTTGTCAAATTCTCAACCTTTACTCTTTGCTTTTTACCAGTCCATACCTATATACATTTGGGTTTCACATCCACACACCGGCAATAAGATAGAGACTCCACCATGTAAGCAACATGAATATTCTAAACACAGCTTATTCCATTCATCAGTGCCTTCATTGCAAACCCCATATTTTCTCCCTTGCCTGACTTTACACTTAGCTTCAGTTTTCCCACTACCATCCTTACTAAACTTCAACCCCAAATACTGAAATTTAACCATAACTTCGATTCTATATGCAAAGTTAACTTCCAATATGACCTCATTTCCTTTTCAAAAACAGCAGTTTATCTTTATCTCCTATGGTTTCAGTGCATTACACACGACAGCTTGACAATGGATGTGAGCAGATGAGGCCTTTCTTTGTCTGTTCCTGGAACTACCTCATTAACATGGGAAATGGCAATCAAGTATGAAAAAGAAGAAAAAATTTATCCACAGTCACTCAACGAACCCTCTTTCTGCATATGTCAGCAAACAGACTCACCATTCTATCCAAATCTACCTATGATTTAGCTAACAACTCTGCATCATCAGCATACAACTCCTCTGGTAACTTCAATTCTGTTTTTCTATGGTTAAGTATCACACAACAATCAACCCACATCACTCACATCCCATGCAATGCCCCATCCTTATATAATAACCCTAAGCAATACTACATTTATTCAAACCCATCACTCATACCCCAACTTATTCTCTACCCTAACACACACATTACTTCTCTGATAAAAGTTCTGAACAGGAATTCATGTATCTTCATGCACACTTCATAAAGTAAATCCTCCAAATTGCCTTCGTATTTACTTTATCGACTGCTTTTTCTAAACTCATAAGTGATGCATACACTATTTTCTCAAAATCTTTCTACATAACTTATCTATGTACAAAAATCTGAGCTACACAACCTCTTTTCTCATTCCTAACAAAGAGGAATCTTTTAACACAATCAACCACAATCCTATCAAACACCTTGCCAACAATACTAAGGAGCCATTCCCCTATAATTTCCAAACTCACTGTTGCTCCCTGTTCCTTTCTAGAGTGAAGCAATCACTGCCTTCCTTAGGCACCCCAAACACTTTTCCACACTTCCATAAATACTATCCAGATCCACCTCACAACATTTTCACCTTTGCTTTTCACTAGCTTGCTCACCACTCCATCAACACCCTCAGCTTTTACAATCTTCAACAGTTTCATTACTCTTCTCATTCACTCTTTTATAATATCTTCCTCTCTAATAATGGTAGGAGCAGTATATAGTATTAGTAGGTAGGACCATTTAGGCAGGATTTTTTGGATTATTTGGTAGTAGTAGTAGGTAGGAGCATTAGTAGTTGTAGTCATTAAGAAAATTCGGTAGGAGCCTCTGCAAACACTGCACTAGACTTGCCCTCTGCCAGTTGCCTGTCAAGGGATAGGCACTAAAGGCTAAGAAGCCTCACTGGAGTTCCTTAGTTATGGAGACTGTTGCTGCAGCCACCCCTTTGAGGGAGTTCCAGTTGGAATAAACATCAGAGATATAGCTTGACAGATAGAATAAAACCATATACCTATCACTTCTTCTAAATCCCAGATGAACCAAGAATCAATTATTATGTAGTACAGGTGGCAGCTGAGAAGCATTTTCTTATAAATCAAGCAAGATGTGTGGTGAGCACATATCGCTAGCCCTACCATTTTGGCTAAATCTTATAAATCTTATTGTGGATAATTGTAAGTAAGTATCCTCCTTGCCTTTATTTTTACGATACCAATGGAAATGCCTCTTTCACTACCACATCCAAACAATTCCTTAAAAAATTTCCTCCAGCAATTACACCAACATCTTTGTTACTACCATACTTGATCCCCATTTCCCATGTTGGCGAGGTTGCACCAGGAAACAGACAAAGACACATCCACTAATATACACATATTCATACATATACGCACATCCATGTACATATACATATATGTATACACACATATAAATACACATACATATGTAAACATGCACTTATTCATACTTGCTTGCCCTCATCCATTCCCGGCACCACACCGTCCCACAGGAAACAACACTGCCATTACTTGTGTCAACAAGGTACCACCAAGAAACAGACTAAGAAAGGCCACATCCACTTACATACATACACAAGTTGCCATGTGTAATGCATCAAAACAACTGGTCCCTATCCACATCCATGGTTTACCTCGGATGTTTCACACATGCCCTGGTTCAGTCCACTGACAGTATGTTGACCACAGTATACCACATCGTTCCATTTCACTCTATTCTATGCACACCTTTCACCCTCATGCATCTCCAATTTAGTCTCCCCATTCTCCGTGTTCCCTCCACTTCTAACACATATTTCATCTTTGTCGTTCTTCCTCACTCATTCTCTCCATATGTCCAAACCATTTAAGCACACCCTCTTCAGCTCTCTCAACCACACATTTTATTACCAGACCTCTTTTACATCCTTTAATTACTTTCCTGATGAAGTCATCTCATACTACACAGTCCTTCAAAATCTCATTTCCAACATATTCACCCTCCTCTCGATGGCCTTATCTACAGCTCATGCCTTGCATCCTTATAATATTGTTGGGATTACTATACCTTTAAACTACCCATTTTTGCTGTCTACCTATTATCTCTATCTCTGACACCTGTTCCAATTGGAACTCCTGAAAGCGGTGGCCATGGCAATATAGTCTGCCTAACTAGTAAACTCCAGTGCCACCTCTTAGCCTTTAGTGCCTCACCCTTAACAGGCCACTGGCAGAGGGCAACTCTAGCGCTGTGCTTGCTGAGGCTCCAAACTAATGTTCCTACTGACTACTCCTATCTCATGCTCTTTCCAACTACTTCTACCTAAAATCTCTACCTAATGCTCCTGCCTTAATGTTCCTACCTACTGCTTCTACCTACTGCTCCTACCATTTTGCCAAAAGCCAGGGCTAGCACACAGTGCTCATGGCAGAAAAATCTAGAGATATGAAGAATAAGCAGTGTGAGTTAAAGTGTAGTCATGTGTTATATACGATATGGAGAGATTGTACGTTTGTGGACAGAATGCCAGTAGTCCAAGTGTTAGTGAGGCAGAAAGAAAAGACAGCTACCTGGGTAAGAGGAGTGCAACTTGACAACCACTGAAGAGCTGGCTCACTTAGCAGATGTCAGTAACCCTCCTCATACCCAAGCAGGTAGTACTGGTAAAATACCTCCTTGGTCCGTTGGTGGCCATACCATTTGCTAGAACTCTCACTCTACATTACATCTCATTCCAAACAAAAAATACATGTTGCAATCGTCTATAACACATTCAACTTCCTAAAAACACTCATACTACATCTTTTTCTTCACCTGTTCTTTTTCATTTATCTCTTCCTTCTCACCAAAAATAAATAATTCATGGTTCTGGTTAACTTGTCTTTCCTATATATGTATCATTTGCAATGTAAACATCTTTGTTTACAGTATGCACTCAAAACACTCATGCCTGCTGATGAACACAATTCAAAACTTTAACTGTTGGTATTTGCACCTGGGACTCCATACCCACCTATCATTTCTTCCTCTCCACTGTCCCCCACCACAACCATTCCAGTCACCCATCACACACCATTTCTTCCCTGGATCTACATCTTTTATAGCTCTTTTCAGTTCCTCCAGAAGGCATTTCTAATCTCATCTCTATCATTACATGGCATATACATAACTCATACAGTCATTATTAATCTCTTGCACTTGAACTTCAAGACTATTTACCTTGCACTGATATATCTTCAACCAAGAACTTTTTCAGATCATTCATCCTTCATCAACAGTAAAACCCCTTTTACATAATCATCTATATCATCTTGCAGGTCTCTTGCAAATCCTTTACTCCATTCCACTCTCAAGTTCCAATGCCTCTCAGTCTCATCTCAAATAAACTTAACTTGTCTAGTCTTCCCTTTCAGTATACTTCCATCCTCTTACATTTATTATCTACCCCTCTCACATTCAACTCAAACAAACCTGAGGTTATAAGCTGCTGGGATAACACCATTTTCAACTGAGGCCAAAGGCAACATGTGTATGGAATATTTAGATAGCTAAGCTTTCCAGCCCCAGTCTTGCAGGCTAACAAGAGGGTAGGCTTGCTACCATGCAAACTAATCTCACTCATGAAAACTGGAAAAATGGAGTTAAAGGTGAAGGATATAGATAAGAGAAAGATAGAATGAGGAGATAATAGAGAAGCTTTGAGAAAGTATCATATCTGCCAAAGTATCTATGCCTCTAATACAACGTTCCATACACTAAAACTACATAAAAATAAAGAAAAAAATCACTACAGGATGCTAAACAAAAAAAAGAAAAACTCCAAAAAAGGCCACCATGAAAGGATTGAAAATTTTCCCTTGGTTACTAGTAAACACCAATAATCTACAAATGCACAAAAAGAGTAGCCATTATACATGCTCTATGTATGTAATCTGTTGAGGGGACGATTGTTGCCCAGCTTGAAGTATCTGCTGTTGTTGAAGCTGAGGCTGTTGCTGCACAAGCTGTTGCTGCTGTAGCACAAGCTGTTGCCGAAGCGGTGCTGCTCCTTGTTGAACTAGCTGTTGTTGCTGCAAGGGCAACTGCTGTACCTGTTGTTGGGTCTGTTGCTGCTGCAGCTGAAGATGATAAGACTTTTGTTGTACCTGCTGCTGCTGCTGTTGCTGCTGTTGTTGTCTCAACTGTTCTTGTGTTAGCTGAGTTCTGAAAAAGAAATTTGAAACATAATCATAAATTCACTTAAGCAAAATTTGTTTACTGACAAATTTGACAAATTCTTAGCTTCAAGTCCATGACTGGTGTTATTCCAGCCTTTGTAGTCATAATGTTTACAAATAAATCTAGTGTGAGTCAACTTTTTGCCTTCTCTCTTCAGACAAGGCTTTGTTTTTCTGATCTCTTCTAATACCACAAACAGGCTGTTTAAAAACTTTCATGAAATAAAAAATCTAACAAGCTATAAAAACATCAATCATCTATTGTATGTACTTTTGGGGATGCATGTACGTACATTCAAGGAAGGAGTGCAAATGACTAAGAGATGTACAAGAGAACGAGGTCAAGAGGAAGGCGCAGGAGTTTAAAAAGCAAATGAGAATATGAGGTGAGCAATTATCATTAAACTTCAGAACGAATAAGACATTCAGGAAAGAGGTTAATAGTGTGAGAAAAACAAGTGAACAAGTGGGAACATTAATGATGGGGGCAAATGGGTGAGCAGTAGTGATGAGGTGAGGAGACAGAATGAGAATTTCAAATGACTGTCGAATGCATTTCATGATACAGCGTCAGATGCAGGGTGTTTAGGTTAGGGAGGTATGCAAATTGAAAGAGTCATGGAAAGAGGTTTGATGAAGAGCGGGGCCTGGTTGTCAAGAGGAGGCTGTGGTTCCAGTGCATTAAACATAACAGCTAAGGAATGGAAGTTAGTGAAGGAAGCCTTTTTTTCATCTGTTCCAACGTGCTGTCAATGGACTGAACCAGGGAATGTGGAAAAGATTTTGAACAACTGGGGCCTGAACATGCAGGAGGGTGAAAGGTGTGCATGGAATAGAGTGAAATGGAACGATGTGGTATACCGGGGTCAACGTGCTGTCAATGGGCTGAACCAGGGCATATGAAGC
>JAYMFT010234855.1:0-11135 GCA_038088735.1 Panulirus argus | reverse complement strand
GTTGTTCAGTTAGATGATTTCGAGATACTGACATAGGCTATGTGTGATGTGGCAAAAAAGACTACCACTGAAGCTGCATCTTTTCCGTTTAGTTAGTAATTTCCCTACTTTTGTTATCTATCTTTATAGAGACAAACCTTCTACTGTCGGTCTTTCCACCTGTAAAGTTAATATCGGACAAATTTGTTCGGAATAACGGGGCACAACGAGACAATGCGCTTAGCCTTGTGATCAGTGGTATTCCCTCATCAGCCACCATCCCGAGATGTCTTAGATATTCATGCACTGGATACTGACGACTGTGAAATATGGCACTCGTCCTCTAATGCACAGTCCGTAGCAGGGAGGATTCAAGCTTCACTTGAGTCCATCCACGAAAGTTTCTTCTGGCTAACAATATAGCCAGTATTTTGACTACGCTTCACTGGAGGAACCATGTTGTTTATTTAGACAGCAAATGTGATAAGAAGTAAATGTCTTTGTATAACTTTCCAGTTTTATGGGGAAGATGACATAAGATCCTTATTAGGGGTGCATAAGATCCCCTATGAGATCAAGATTTCATTACAGCTCACTGACGTAGTACACTTTGGCGACACAGTCGACTTTGAGGAGGACGAACGTGTTTGAGATTATATCTTGAAGCCCAAATATGAAAGAGAACCGAACGAATTGAAGCTGAGGAAAATCTACTTCTCCTTCGTCTCAAACGAGAATAATCAACATAAGAATATGGATAATAAAGTGTCAGAAATCATTCACACGACCGTCTGTCTCACTGAAGAGGACGTCATACTCCTGGCTGTTAGACCCCCACTTCCTTATGTGGAGACTCTAGTCTCAATTCACGAGATGGATAAGCAGGATCCAAAGGCGAGGGTCCAGCAGCAACCCATAAAGACAAAGCATCTTGAACGTACCCTTCCCTCTGCTGATGACTCCGAGACAAGTGATGTGTGTGGGATGGTAGTGTGTGGTCGATCAAAGAAACCTCCCGCTCTCATTCGCTAAATTATATGCTTGTGTTAAAAAAGATAGTACTGTTAGTTGTTGTAATGATTAGTCATATTTTTCGGCTTCAAAGTGTGCGTTAGTGGTCCTTGGCACAGGCATGACAAACACAAACTCAATACCGGGATACATTAGTATGAATTTTATCTAACTAATGAGCGCACCATCTTGGTCTGGCTGCTTGATCATTACGAAGTTTAGGGCAGTGGTCAGGTTGACGTGCTGCTGCAGTGCAGTGGCTTTACGGAGCTCGGGAACACCAGGGGAGTGAAAGTCACTGAGCTGCTTTGGGAGCCATTTGATCTATACCAACTAGCATGATCAATGGATAACCTCTGCCGTGTCAAACTATACGAGTAATCAAACTTCAAGTCTCACACTAGTCAACTACCTAATGTCCCAGCAGCCAAGAGGAGGTGGCGTTGCCCAGTGAAAGACTGATTGCCACGATTTTGATACGTCTAAAACAGTGTACTAACAACCTTTTCCACAAAGTAAAGAACCTGATACAACATATTATGCATCAAACATATGCTGATTGACTGCCAACTTCACTGCCTCCAAAGAAAAGACCTGAAAATACCATGGACTAAAAACCATTGTAATTACAGGTACAGATACACTTATAAGTGTTGTGGTGCATTGAAAGGAGACTTTTGGAGCCTATATTTCCGTTACTTGTTAGAAAAGCATCAATCATCTTGTTCCACGGACCTTGACGATCATCACCTACTTTTCCTGAACCCTGTATGTCTGCAACACCTTGACTCCGAAACACTTTGGTGGGTTTAGGAAAAAAGATTAACAAACCTAAGGAGAAAAATAAGAAGCAGTGCATAAATGATGTTTATCACCTTTGTTGCTCTCTTCATCTATAGCTATTATAATAACCCAAGTGCCTTTCTATTATCGACTCTTCTTAATGTTTTACAGGTAAAAATGAAACGGATTGTCGACCTCATGATGTTCTGTAGGTTGCTGGTCGTTCAAGTTCAGTACATCATCCAAAGAAAAACGAGTAATGCATACCGTTGGTCGTACACACGCCCGACTTTAAGCATCCAGTGTGCTGTTCGCTGTTGCAAGGATCGCGGAGTGA
This sequence comes from Panulirus argus, assembly GCA_038088735.1. Taxonomy (NCBI): domain Eukaryota; kingdom Metazoa; phylum Arthropoda; class Malacostraca; order Decapoda; family Palinuridae; genus Panulirus; species Panulirus argus. Next base: position 9,025 of record JAYMFT010234855.1, on the reverse strand, counting down.
TAAGGATTGCACCTTTCACTAGATTCTCCTGAGTCTGCCGATAGCAGCGTTAGTTAGTCATGCAGGCATTGCTGGATTTACCGCTAGCATACCTTGCGTGTCTGGCACACCAGAGCAGCCGAACTATCAGCACTTTAGTGGGTGATTTGCCCTGAAGACCTCAATGTTCACCAATACTGAGGTTAGGAGGAGCATGTGAGTGATTTATCTTCTGAACTGTAACTGAATACATAGGCCTCACGAAATTCTTATAGAATTATTATGATTCGACACGGATTTTCTTTATGTTGAAGGCTCGAGTCACGGACAAAAGTACACATCAAGGCCAGGCCTTAATTGAAATATAGAGATTTATGAAACGGAAAAAGAAGACGAGGAAAGTATTTACCAGTTTTTGAGAAAGTGAAAGACCTGTCTTTTGAAATGCGCTAGGTCATAGTTATTGGGAAAGGCATGAGAAAGTAGAGAGTTCTAAAGCTTCGACGTGTAGGGAAAGAAGCAGTTATCAAAATGGCACACCCTTGAGTTGCCGGTGGTCACACAAAAATCATATGACGCAGCAGCTTGCCGAGTATTGCGTGGTCTACCTAGTGGTGGGGGCATACAAACGTCCAGCTCTCGGAAGCAAAAACCAAAGTAATACTATACAAGAAGGAAAGTGAACCAACATTGAGGCGTAGGGCAAGGTGCTCAAGTTTGGAAGTTAGCCTGGGACAGTTTATAAGTCGGACCGCTTTCGACTCAACTCTGTCAAGTAAGGAAACAGCTAGAACCACCCCAAATGTGAGAGCAGTACCCCATACAGGGACGAATCAATCCTTTACATAAACGGAGCAACTGTTCAGAAGAGAAGTTTCGACATTTAAACAGGACATCCAGTTTCGTAGCGGCAGGCATAGCTATTCTCGTATGTGGGGTCTCCAAGTAAGAGTGGATGTTACAATAATACCATGTATGTTCACTGAGTCAAGAGGTGGAATTACAGACCGTCAAAGAAGAGATGGGAGTTGTGAGGAGTTTTCGATAGAGAGATTGGTATAAATTGGGTCTTGGAGGCATTAATTTCAAGATTTTGTGTACCCCACTGAGATATCCTGTCCAAGTCTGAGTTTACTGAGGAAGCTGTGTCAAGATAAGATGTAGATCGAGTGAAAGAAGAGGGAGCAGAATTGAAGGATATGGATGAATGCAGTGTTGATTCATCAGCGTATAAGTGCTTTGGATTATTTGTGGAGGAGAGGAACTCGTTGGAAAAAAAAGAAAAAGTGTAGGGGACAGGACAGAACCTTGAGGGACACCGCTGTTGGAGAAAAAAAAAGGGAGGGGGTGATCCATTAACAACCAGAGATAGATCGGCCAGAGGGGAGCTTAGAAATGAGACCCCGATGCCACACCCTCTCAAAAGTCTTAGATATGTCAAAGGCAACTACATATGACTCCCCAGAATTTTTCAGGGATGATGACCAGACATTAATAGAATAGGAAAGACTATCGCCAGTGGATCTCGCCTTACGGAGGCCATACTGGTGATCAAAGAGAAGACTGATTTTCGAGGTGTTTAAGGATATGGGAGTTGAGGAGGGATTCAAAGACTTTGGTAATGGTAGATGTCAAAGCAACACGACGATAGTTAGAAGGGGCAGAACGGTCACCCTTCTTACGGATGGGATGTATTAAAGCATGTTTCTAAGGAGAAGGAAAAGTTTTGGTATTTAAAATGAAACGGAACAGACGAACAAGTTCAGAGGCACACTCTCTAAGTACACGGGGATGAATGCAATTAGGACCATACACCTTGCTTGTGTCCAGAGAAAGAGGAGCTTTTCGGACAGTCCGAAAAGAGATTACGGGGAAAGGCATGGAATTAGTAAGAGGAGCATCAGGTGGTGAAGGAATGCTAGAGTCATCCAAGGTGGAGTTAGAGGAGAAACGGGAACTAAAAAGAGTTACTTTGTCACCGGGAGAGACGGCTATAGTACCGTCAGGACGGAAAAGTGAGGGAAAGGTTGCGCGACAGAACTTGTTAAAGATGCCTTTAGCTAAAGACCAGAAAGACCTATCCGTGGATGACGTGGAGAGAGGTTATCACACTTCCTTTGAATAAAGGAACGCTTCACCTCACGGATAACAGACTTTTCACATCAACTTCCACACATTTATGCTTCAACATGAGGAGCCGACAGCCCAGGTTGAGACAGCGCAATGTACCGTCTGATTTCATGGGATATACACGTTGACCAAGATGATATCTGAGCATGAGCTGTGACTGCCGCTGTATGCCTTTACCAGAAGACCGCCTGATGAACGAATGCCTTTCTGTAGAGATTATGGAGAAGCGATACAATCTTGAATATTCTTGAGTAATTTTCAGGTGATTACAAATGTAGGAAGAAAGGCTTGTCGCTGAAGTAGATGAACGTCTGGTATGAGCTGATACACATTCTGGAAAAGTCGTCTGATATCCAAGAAACGGTGAAACTCCAAGACAGTTGTTGTGCATGTTACTCCTGACAGCAATCAAGTAGCTTTGCCGGAGTGTCAGGTGGACAATGATTGTGGGGAGCCCCCGAATCGTTCACAGGAGACGGAGGTCATCCCCTACAGGAGGGGATATCGGTGCGCTGTAGACCAGGATAGGGAGAACGGTCGATGAGTTCGCCAACAACAACGGAAACCTCAGAGCTTGAAAGAGTTGGCCATGTACTGAACATATACTTTGCCTGGTGAAGCGTCTTGGCAGCGGGTTGTGTAAGACGTGCCGTTGTGTTACGTCCGCCCGCGGGGTATGGGCACCACTCTGATGACTTTAGGCGTGTTGCATACTGTTTGCAGTTGATGGACTAGTAGAGGAGGGGGACCGCGTCACATTTGGTCAGCAGATTCTTTTGGATTACTGTAGGAAGCTAAGGTGCATAAATGTGAGAGTCGAGAGCAAAGTTACTTTGGCCCGGCTGAGAGAGCTAGTCTTACAAGAGGATCTGCAGTGCATGTGTCAGAGCATCGCAGCGTAGGTATTGTGCCCTGATCAGTGATTTCCATTTGGGGTGCTGTGTATACTAGTGCTGAGGCTAGGCCGAGCCTGTGAGTGATTTCCCAACTGGACTGTGATTGCACATATCCACTTTTCAATATTCTGATAAAACTCGGTGTTGTCAGACAGAGGTGTGTGACTCAACTTCGGTCACACCGATTTCCACTCAGTTGAATCAACAACGAGGACCCACAGGACAAGCTAAGGAGGAAGAACATCACAGTTAGAACACAGTGTTTGTTCTTTGCATGTGTGACGTGTGACACCAACCCTGGCTTATTGAGCTTTATCTTATGACAGCCATTAACCGTATAGATAAGTTACGGACGACGACCGAGTGGCGGTCCCAAAAATCTCAAGTACATTGAGCATAAATCATCACATTCATGTACCATTTTATAACAAAATCAAAGATTTTACCTCGAATTGTGTAAACAAATATGCACTTTACGCCTTCTGATATCATAGTTTTGGAGCGATAGTCGGTTGCTACACTGCCGCAGCGGGTGACCGCACCCGACCTGATAAATCCCCAGAGAAATGAGTTTGGTGGTCCAACCTACGGGGCAATATCACAGGTGCGGCCGTAGGCTGGGCCACAAACTAATTTCTCTGGGGATTATTAAGTCAGGTGAAGTCACCCGCTGTGACCTGCCACCTAGACAGGGCGACGTTAGTAGGGTAACACTTTGTGGAGCGACAATGGGTCGCTACAGTTTCTGCCATTAACGAGTTTCCCTTGTTTAATGTAAGATATTTAAGTGAGTTGTAAAGTCAGTTCTTGATTTTCATGTTATATGTAAAATATGCAAGGCTCTAAAGAGTGCTAATTTCTGAAAATAAAGCCCCTGGCACGTTATGAATGCTCTAGGCCTATTGACCCTTTTCATAGGTCAATGGCCAGAAAACCCATCAAATATCTACAGCACCAGTGAGCACGTTTGCAATTTATCTACTTGTGTGACGTCACTGACACTTGGAACCTTAAATGATTAATGATAATATAATTCATTCAGACAAGAGAATTGAGAGAATTTAGATTACGTTAGTTGTGATGGTTCTTCCTCAGGGGAGTTAATTCTGAAGCACTCTAGTATGCGCAAGAGAAAGATTTGTTATTATCCCCAAAGATCTTAGAAAATTTACACTGAATACTACTCATTCTCTTAAAAAGGAATGTCTGAAATTATATGTACACATTAGCTGGATGACCATTCGTTCAACTGTTTGGGTTTTATAATCAAGTACTCTTATGTGTTCAGCATTTTGGTCCCATCAGCAGACTTTATTGTGGTCAGCATCTTACCCTTACTCTGTCCATGTGAAGGAAATGAAGTGGTTTGATTAAGAGAGTTTTGTTAAGTCAGCAAAACGGAAACGCGTATTCTCAGAAAGACGACCAAAGTCTGTATGCAACAGGAGACTGTATAGTCTTTTTTTTACCGCCTAAAAATTTACCGAAATTAGTTATAGATAGATATGTGGGTCTGTGTCTGGTTTTCCAATATGACGTTATACACGGACTTCCCAAAGTCTACTGGGAAAATGGTCACCAGGACCAGTTTTTATCAGAGGTAAAAACAAATTATAGATATAGATCTTTGGTAGCTGTTCTCTTTCCCATGAAGATTAATCAAATGACTGATAAGAATTCTATTTCTTTGAGAAAGATTACGAATTCAACTCTTGCCTGATGTGTGATGTCTGGCTGTGACATTCATCCTCAGTTCACCATTACCCCGTTAAAGGAGAGGATCGTCATTTGTAATAACGATCTTCTGAAGGCTTCAGAGTTGATTGAGTGCCTTAAATAGTCCGTAGGTGGAAGACTTGCTAAGACTATAAGTAAAAGATAAAATTTTCTTAATCATTAATGAAACATACAAGCTGATCGATGGGACGGTAGTGGGGTTCCCATGCGGACCGACTCTCGTTCTGTCTTGATCATCATGAAGTAAATGGCTTCGCGACTGCCTAGGGATCTGCAGATCTTTGATCCATACATGATGCATAGGTATAATTTTAAGTTTTCAGTTACCTACCTCGTTTCTAAGTCAACTGGACTTATAACACGTAAGTATAAAGTTAATTTTTGACGGTCTAGTTATTAGTGTTCTTCCACTTTCAGACATGACCAAGACACTAGAGAACTCGTTAACTTTTACCAGGATATGCATCAAGTTCGTCACTTTTAATATTATTGATTAATAAGTTATTCCTTCCGAACCGTGACGAAACTTTTGAAATTTGTTCAAATTATTTTAGATTCAGAGGTTAGTTAGAAAACTGCTGTATGATACCGGGTTTCCTAACAATTTCATGGATACATTTATGTATTGGAAAGTTAAGTTATACAAAAGCCTGAATTAACCATTGCAGTGAAAGAAGTGAGTTACTCTTCCGGAATTCTGGCAACCAAAGGTTTAAGATCTATGTAAAATAACTGTAATTCATGATATTAGGCGAAACAAAGACCTGAGATGTTGAAAAGCTTAACATTTCGGTGGTCCAGTTTTCCTAACCCAACTTTCTTAGGAATTGGACAGCACTCGTAGCAGAAGCATCAGCTCTCATCAGCGTCCCTGTTCTCACCCATGGGTAGATGCCAGTGGGAGCAAGACCTGATCATTAAGTAATTGGACGCGTAAAGGCAGAAGTCCTCCATAGACTACCAGTGGGCGCTCACTAAACTATGAACATATAATTGCTACAGTTTATGGTGTCATACCAAGGAGTCAGATGCCGGTGTGGTCGTTACATATAGTGTCCACGGACACCAAGGCTTATTAAGTGTTACCTTGCGTTCTCCTTAGATTTCAGAACCTCTTGTTCCAAGTTGATCACCAGAGGAACGTACATCACAAAAGCCTTTTTGATGATTGTCTTCAACTCGTCAGTAATATCTTTGATGATATCCGCTGCTTCCACAACCTGTTCATGATATCTTCAGTTACCAAGAGGGTTCTGTAACTCAGCTGTCTAATCTTAGTGTAATTTCGGTAACATATAGAGAATTTACTTTGTTTTTAAAATGTATCTTAAGACGCCAGAAAGTGCATAATCATGTTAATGATATCTTGAAACATTTGTGGGCCCCATGACATGTTGATGTTATCTTTTCTTTGATTAAGTTATTTCCAATCGTCCAGAAACTCCAAATTTGGCGTCAGTGTCACAAACTGTCCACAGGCTGAGCTTCATCTTTAAACGTCTGTGATTTTCTTCACCTTGACCAATGTTATGTCCACATATCTTGGAAGCCATGCCAGTTTCATGTCAAATTGATTTGGAACCTCATGCCAGCTTTATGTCAACGTGATCTTGGACCCTCATGACAGTTACATCTCGGCGTATGTTGGGGATGCCGTACTTGTTATATCTCAACATACTACACAGGAGTCCCATCATCTGACGATATTACCTTAAAATGTTCGGGGTCCCCAGAAGTGATCAGAGTTGCCTTCAGGCAACCTTGGACCCTTGTGTTATCGTGAAGTATGCACGGACTCTAGTGTTATCTTGAACTGCCCTAACTCCTACAGTGGACCCTCGGGAGGCTCTAGCGATCGTCTGCAACAAAACTTCAAACATTAAATACAGAGAGGCGGGGCGTTCAGGCAGACCTCGCTAGAATGACAATGTTTCTCGAATTTCCAATGAAACCTGGCAACTGTGCTGGAGCGATGGTCGTCCCTTGTAAGGGTGCTTGTGTTGGTGTTGTGTTGGTGTTGGGTGATGGTTGTAGGAGCGCTTGTGTTGGCGAAACTTTTGTATTTTTGGTGATGGTTGTAGGCGCACTTTTGTTGGTGAAACTTTTGGCTTTGGGTGATGGTTGTAGGATGCCTTATGTTGCGTTGTAGTAATGGTTGTTGGTGAAGCTTGTGGGAGTGTTTGTGTCGGGATTGGTTACAATGGACTCGATGTCCTGACAAGGAAGTCAATGGGCTCTGGTCTGACATGGAGGCCAGTACACTCCGTGTCCTGACAATGAGGATGGTGAACCAAGACAAGGAAAACTTGTGTCGGTGAAACTGTTGTTTCTTGCTGAAGCCCCAAACAACAACTGTTTTGTCTGTGTGTCGTTGCAACTGTTGCTTCCTGGTGAGAATTGTGAGAAAGCAGCGTCTTGGGTATCTATGTTTATGGTACTGTTGGTTGTTGATAAAAGTCCGCGACTGTATCATCCTTTTTTCATATGGGAGCCGACAAGACACGGTAAAACAATATCCCAGTCGTGGTCATCTTAGATGAAAGGAAAAATGAAAAAAAAATATGAAAAAAAATGAGAAATCAATTTGAGCTCCTCAGGTGTCTGTTGACTGTCAAAGGTGGAAAGTGCTTTTTTTTCGGGGGGGGGGGGGCGGAAAAAAAGACGAAAAAAGAAATTCCAGAGCTTCGCTGTTCGAGAAAAGAATGAGGTATGATAACGGTTGATGGCTGTGTACACCCACAGAAACTTTGGGAATCAGCAGCCAGACGCGTGCAGTGGATTCGGACCTTAGGGGCTGAGACACACGCAGAGAAGTTCATGGGAGCAGTGGCAGCTGTAGTGCTTGTAGAACGGGAAGAGGGTAACAATATCACAGAGGATAAAAAGGGATGGTTGAGGTGAGGTGACGGCAGGAAGCTTTTGCTTCCTCTCTGGCTGGAAGAGAGGTGAGAGACGAGCCCCGCCAGGGGTGCGTGCAGTCATGCCTGGGAGAGTTATACCCGTGTAGATGAGGAATCACTATCACCATCAGTCAAATACTCTCAGCTTCGGGGAAGCAGAGTATAGGATGTCCAGCACGTGGCGTCTCCAGAATAAAGTGAAGGATATGGTAATGCCCATTATCTTATTTCAAGGATGAATTGAAGTGTTTTGAAATTTGACAGTAAGAAACAAGTGACAGATAGAAAGAGGTACGACTAGAAATCACGTTTTTGCTTTATCAAATGTAAACCAAGCTATTGTTTCCTTGGTTCGAGGTGCTGTACAGGTCTGAATTAGGAGAGATATTACGTTCAGTGCAAGATAAAGGATAAGTTTTGGAGTCTGAGAGGGAGGAAAGTGGGCTGAAGTGTTTACAGTGAAAAGAGCAGATTGAAAGTGAATGGGATTAAAGGCTGAGGAAAGAGCATTCGTGGAAAGAAGAAACCGGGTGGGTGACAGGGCAGAACCCTGAGGACACCACTGTCGATGTGACGATGGGGAAGGGTCACTCCATCAGTGACTACCGCGATGGAACGTTTACAGAGGAAGCTATACTTTTAAAACAAAGAAAAGAAGAAAAGTAAAAGAAAGTTCTGAGAGAATAAAATATGCCATCCCGTGTTTTATGCTTTGGAGATGTCAAGGACCATGACAAAAGAATCGCCACAGTCCCTGAGAGTTAATGAACAGAGGTGAGTCACATTGAAGGGAAAATCATCACTGGAACTTGCATCACAAAAGCCTTAATGATGATTCGAAAGAGAAAGAGATTATGAGAGTTTAATATATAGAGAGCTATGGACAGTTTCAAAGGTTTTGGAGATAATAGAGATGAAAGAGATGAGTCGATAGAAGGGTTAGAAGGGGCTCCTTTTACAGGGATGGGATGCTCCAAAGCATGCTTCCAGGAGTAAGGGAAAGTTTTGGATTTTACAGAGACGAAATAGGCGAGCAAGGATCGGAGACAGCTCAGAGGCATACTCCCTTAGAACATGAAAAGTAAGTCATCTTTTCCATACGACTTGCTCACTCGTAGGTGGGAGAGATTGGGGAGGACCTTGTGTAAGGAGAGTGTAAGAAAGGACGTTGGCTCGATGGTACGAAGTAGGGGAAGAGGGAGGGAGGACTAGAAGTGAATTCTCTCACAGCGGGGCTAGAAGAAAATAAGGTGCCGAAAAGAGAGGCTTTACGAGTTGGAGAGTTAACTTTGGTTGATCACAAAGAGGGGGAACAGCTGAGTTTTTTTTTTTTTTTTGTTAGCTGAGACGGCACGGGCAGCTCAGGCCCTAATCAATCTATTC
>JAYMFT010234844.1:0-11136 GCA_038088735.1 Panulirus argus | reverse complement strand
ATCTATATATATATATATATATATATATATATATATATATATATATATATATATATATATATATATATGATCATTATGTGACCTTGGAACACTTTTAATAGTGTTCCCGTAGCTCTGAGGCTGCGCTCCACACGGTTGCAGGGTAAGGTGACTTCTTTTTTTGCTCGCCGTGTCACCTGTTGCAAAGGGCCCCGTCCCTCAACACAAACGCACGTATAGATACACACACATATACATATGTATTATATTTCCTCATGTATACTTTTCTTCTTGTTCATTCATTTTCCTCAGCCATCTCCACCTTTCATTCAGCAGCCATCTCTCTCCTCTCTCCCCCTCTCTCTCTCTCTCTCCCTCCCTCTCACAGTGACCCCCAAGACTCCGGCCACAGTCCGGGACGCAGGACACACGGCAACACGGACGGCATCGGTTGAAATAACCCCTCTTACAGAACCCAACGGGTCATTCCATTATCCACGCTACAGGACCGGCTTCCTCCCCTCCCCTCTCCCTCCCCTCTGTGGCAGATACCCCGCGCCGGCAAGGCAGTGCCATGAGACAGACGAAACGGCCACACTCGCCCACACTCAGCCTCCAGCTGCCACGTGCAATGCACCGAAAGAACTCTTCCCACGCATTCCCTGCGCGTCGCAAAAGGCGACCGAAAGGGGAGGGAGCGGGGGGCCGGAAATCCCCCCTCCAGCCTCCGCCCCTCCAAAAAAGGAACAGAAAAGGGGCCAAGTGAGGACTCCCTCCAAGGCTCAGCCCCCCCCCCCCCCCCCCCCTTTTTTTTTTTTTTTTTTTTTTTTTTCGAGAACTATTCACTGTCTACATCATCAATCTCTTTTAGAAACTTAAGGTTTTTATTAGATAACCCTTTACTCTTTTCTCTTCTAAGGTGGGTAAATTTAAGGCTTCCAACCTATCCCTGTAATTTGGCTTTCTTAATTGTGTTACTGTAGAGATCATTGAGCACTGGTCTAATTTTATGCATTTTGTTGTTACTTGTAAACTGCTTGTTGCCTATTGATTGAAGAGAATTAAGTTGCAGAAAGGTGTTTTGGGTGTAATTTTCAGAATAAACATCTTATCAGTGAACCAGTATTCATTGATTTCATGTGTTACTCTGGACCATCATAACCAGAAAATTTAATAGATCATCTCATGTGGTGTCATTGAACTTGGAGAGCCTGGTGCATGGAGATGTTGGCTGTGTTTCCTTTACAACACTATAATACAGATTTGTTTCATTTACAGTGTTGTCCAATAAATTTCAAATTACTCTTAAGAAATAGTTAAGCACCTCAGAATTCTTGGCAGAACAAACACCTGCTTTATCTAAATTACTTATGTTGAAAACAGATTGTCTTTGAGGGAAGGTGGCAACATCTGTCTATACCCATAAGACAAATAACTGATGTGATGTGATGAAGCACTCCTCCTCCTCCTCCTCCTCACACTGGGGCCAGAATCATTTTCGTTCTCACTACTAATATCATACTTTTCATCCTCCTGCCTTCATTCTTCCATGTCTTCACAAAAATTACGTCCACTTGATTCACTATTGCTCTACTCTAAAATATTCGGGTCAGATGTAACTGATAAGTCCTTATAATGATTTGTATTTTTTCTCATGGCTTGCATGAGTTGAAGTTGTTACACTGTATGCTTCAGTATTGTGATGGTTACTGGCCACTCAAGTGGAAAAATCACGAACTCGTTTGGAAATACCCTCTTAGATGTCAGTAAATAGATTCTGAATAATAGTGCCCCTACAGCAGTACACAAATATTTTTTTAAGATGAGACCATACATATGAGATACAGTCAACTCCCAGAGGAAGAGCATGCCATTTATGTTATATCATTGAGGATGGATAGTCCCTTTGTGCTGCTTCACCTTTGCACCATGATGTCATAGGCATGGACAGGTTAGTCTATAGTCATTGGGTATCATGAATGAGCATCTGCCCAGCCTCATACATTTTATGACATCAAAGATATCTTCATGGATACCTCTCCTTTTAGGGGGTTTTAATTTGCTCTGAGCAAGTTTTCTCACAAATGCTTATAGCACTCTGCCTGTAGTAGACATATGGTTTATCTTCCTTCAGAACTCACCTTTGCACACCATTCATTTACCCTTAGTTTCAAAATCTTTGATAAAAAAAGATACATACCATGAAAGTGCAAAACACCAGCATATATAATTATTTACTGTCACTAACCATAATGATAAATGCTACAATTTTTTATTTTTGGTATCTGTTAGTAATACTTCCATTCACTTGCTTTCATTATGGTGAACATCGATGTACAAATACACTAGAATTAATTTGGCAAGACTTAAAAATTATTCTTGCATATTTATCTAAAGCAGTATTTCCCAAACTGGGGGAAATTTCCCCCGGGGGGGAAATTTGAAGCTACCAGGAGGGAAATAATTACACTGCCTACTAGCAATAAAAAAATCTCAGATGGATTTTCTCATGTCTAAGAAAGAGAATGCAAGTTGTAAATGAGCAACGCCATATCTACCAGGTTCGGTTCACGTTCAGACATAAATAAGATAAATTAGTAAATAGTCACAGTGCGTTTTGACTACTCTTTCCCTCATACACATGAAGGGGGAAATCTGAATGGTTGAACTGGGTGCAGGGGGAAATGACAAAAAAAAGTTTGGGAACCACTGATCTAAAGTCTATATGTACAGTATTGAATATTTGTGTGTATCATTTCATATGTTTTATTCTTTCCAGTTGTTGAATACTAATAATGAACTGGAAGAAGTAAAGGCTGAGCTAAGCAAAAAATCTGAAGCCCTTTCCAGTGCTGAGGCACGTCTTAGTTGGGCATCAGGTTTAGAAGAACGTATTGGGGTTTTGAATGAAGAGAAGACAGAGCTAGAAACTCAGGTAGCTGGTTTGAATCAAAAACTAAATGCTGCAAATGCCAGGTAAGGCCATTTTGTAGGGTGTATATTATACTAGACATGTGGAATCAATAAGATTTTAGCTGCCGTATGATTTAGTCCAGAGCACATTTCATATGATAAATTTTTTCTTGAAGCCATTTCCAGTGCCGAGGCATGTTTTAGTTGAGGTTAGAAATGAAGAGAAGACATAGCTGGAAATTCAGGTAGCTGGTTTAAATCAGCCACTAAATGCTGCAAATGCCAGGTAAGGCCAGTTTATAGGGTTTATTTTAACCTAGACAAGTGGAATCAAAATGATTTTAGCTGCTTTATGATTTGGACCAGTTCACATGTCATGTGATGAATTTTCTCTTTATTCATCAAGACATTTTCTAGATTTTGTCAGTATTCAGTATTCACTTACAAGATTTTTTTTCATTTTTCAGTAAGTTATGTAATCTAATTGTATTTATATATGTTTATATTAAGGTTAGTGCTTCTTTCTGCACTGAATGTTGGTGATTCATGCAACCCCTGTGTAATCAGCACAATCATCACATTTTTGCTGCAAAGATGGGTAACTAAAACCCACCAGTCCCTTGGTGTGCATTGGCCCAGAATGAATGGTTTTACTCATTCATTGTATATCTTATACATCATTTTCAAGGAACATGGTTTGGACATCAGTCATGCACAATAAGCAGAAACTAAATGGGTGAATGAAGGAACTTTGGGCTGGGAAAATACAGACATATAGAGGTTCCCTGTGTTGCACAAGTTCATGACCCATGGCTGAGGCCCAAAAGAGATATCTTAGGCATTTGTGACCAGAAAGCACTCACTCCCTTCCCTGTATATTTGCATACATGCCTTCCTTTCCATGAAAAAAAAAAAAATACATGCCTTCCTTTCCATGAAAAAAGAAAAAAAATCCTCACTACATTTCATAACTTATCATTGTCCCATATACTTGACTTCTTTGTCAACCATCTCCTGTACTTCCTTCGGATCTATAAATGCCATATTCAGGTCACTAACTTTCTTCCAAAATTTTTCACTTAGTCTCCTCAAAGCAAACACCTGGTCCACACATTCTCTACCTCTCTTGAAGCCACATTTCAGTCTCCGGTCAGATGTTCCATACATGCTTCCACCCACTCAGTCACCACTCACCCATATACCTTGCCACATATAATCAAGAAACTTGTACCCTTGTCATACAGTCTTTCACTTTTGTTCCCCATGCCTTTATATGAGCACACAATACATGCATTCTACTGCCCCTCAGTCATCTCACTTTGAGCCATACATATGATAAATAGCCAGACTTAACCAATCAACAGTTCTGTCACCTTTCTTGAGAAACTCATCAGCAGCTACATCCATTCCTGCATATTTTCCAAACTTCATAATACACGTCTTTTATTACCATCCCTCTTCTCACAGTACCATTCTTCATACTTTCACTCCACATGTTACCTCATCCCAAACACACCACATCCACCACCCTCTTGTCTGACACACTCAGCAGTCCTTCATAATACTTTCTTCGTCCTATTTTCAGTTCTTCTTTGCCTCTTACTGCTTCTGTATGAGCTCTCACAGTTGCCCCATTTGTTCTCATCATGTCATTCATCTTCTTCCAAAAAGTTGTATCATGTATTCTGATGCTTATTGATATTTTCTCGCTTCATCTCTCAGTTGCTTTCTTTTTTTAGTTCTTTTTACCTTTGTGATGTCACTTTTTCTTTTAATCCTTCTTCTTACTCACACTTCTTCCTTAAGGGTACTGACCATATGACTCCCTTTTTATCTTTCACTGGCAATTTGACTTTGTCACTCCACCACTCACAACCCTTTTTCATATGTCCACGTTATGCCTTTCACATGACACCCACAGACATCAGACATACTTTTTACCTGTATATGTAAGCACTGCTTCTATGAGTACCTCTTTCATTCCCTTTGTTTCATTTACTCTTACCATTTGCCAGTCCTTCGTGAAGTCTCTATTGGTATTTTTGTACACAGGCCTCTTTTCCAAGCACTCTGACTTTCACCGTTTCTTTCACACTTTATTACTTCTTTTCCTAATACCACCTGAAACTTTCATACTTGCTTTCACTAAGAGAGAGCAGATATTTCATCTGCTACCCCTTTCTGCACTTTTGCATTCAATAACTTCTCTTTGCTATCAAGTGGCACGTAATTCACTAATGGCTGTTGACCTCCATCCTCATGCACTCGCATATAATTATATATGCACCTTTTTTTAAACCAAGCATCTCCACACAACTCAACAAGCTTTTCCCATTTTCATTTGCAAAGGGGACCCCATGCCTACCATTTATTCCTTCAGTTTGATTCAGATCTCTTGGTACCAAGATTTGATTCCATGCCTCAAAATTCGAAACAGCCAAAGCACTTCTTCCAAATTCGCTACTTCCTTCTTTACTGACAGATGCATAAGCACTAACAATCATCCACCACTAATAGCCTGTTTTATCCTAACTCACAGCATTATTGAACTCTCCTCCTTACACACTTTAGCAACATTCAGCAGCTCTTCCATCAGAAGTGCCAACCTCACCTTTGCTTAACCTCCTTCATTAACCGTGGACTATACCCCCTGAACATCCTGAACCATTCAGTCTCCTTCACCTTCAATGTCATTCTTTTAAAGACAGAACATGCCAGGTTTCAAATTTCATATGCAGCACTCCTCTCTCATTTCTTTTCACCTTGGTTAGAGCTACACACATTCAGACATCCCAGCTTAAACCCTCAAGGACAAACCCTTTCCTCCATTCCTTGTTTTGAAAAGTGATAATACCAGAGAGGGGGATTTACTGCCCCTTGCTCCTGCTGGGTAGTGTTCTCTACATCCCCCTTCCCAGTGTGTGATTTTAAGTTGAAAATTTCTTTTTAACTACTGAAAGAATTTAGTTCAATATATATAAAGAATCAGTTAACTCCTAGATAATGGGTTACTGCAGTATTGCAATTCACAAGTTAAACCTCTACAACCATTGCTATACATGTTCATTATAGTGACTGCAACCGTATTTTTATGGGTTGCCTCTTCCTACTCTTTCATTTAAGTATGAAGATGCACTTTTTCTGTGATTATTAGGATTAGTATGAGAAAAAACAGTCCTACTGTGTCAGTTACCCATAAAATACAGAGGGGGAAGGTTCAGTTGTATACCTTTTAAATATTTGTGCTTGCTGAATTCTGCCACGGCTGTGGAAGCCATGTGTGCGTAACCCAACAAATTAGTGATTGTATCGGACATTAATGATTATGATATTGATTCGATAGACACTACATGTAATTTTGGTTATTAAAGGCTGTATTCATCTGTTGACCAAAGCAAGTTCAGTCTCTTCAAGGAACATCTCACTCCAGAGGAGTCCATCATTCCCTCCTACTGGAAGTTGTGCAGCTTTGGAGTTGCAGGGGCTACAGGAAAAGGGGTTCTGAATTACTACGAGTATCTTTTGAAGAAAAGGGTCAAGGAGGAGTTATAAATGAAATACATAAGCTTCAACCTTAGATCATTTATAGTGGTTATATTTTTATAACATTACAGAAAATATTCAGTTCCATGTGTATAAACTATGTAGGCATTGCATTTGCTTGTCTGTATCTTTGAAGAAAAATATAAGGATGAGGCTACCTGCAAATAGTTTGTCAGCAACCATAACTTTGTGGGAATATGTACTAAATTTCAGTCCAGGTCCACTTTTCTGTGTATTGATTTGATGCTACATTTATTATTAGTAAAAAGGAAACTTTGTGTGTATCTTATGTGAAGAAAACATTTACTTGAGCCTGAGCTCTAGTGTGTGGTGCCTTATACACCCTCTTCTCATGGGCTCTGCCCACAACCCAAGAAAAGTTGTGTTGTGACTAGTCATGTCTCCCACACCAGTCATATACTACACCTATAATAGGTACAGATTTTTTGCGTTTATACACTCCCTGGATTTCTGCATCATAGCACTCCCCTAGAAGGGACCAAAGGTAATACTGACATGCAGAACAGACTTTGAAGTTAAGCTTGTCATCAAACATTTTAAGATTAATGAGTCAGTTTCCTCCCTGAGATGTGTGTATAACTTAAACAAAACTAGCAAACACATTATTGAGAACAATGGAGAGAAAATTAACAGCACTGGCTCAGTCTAGCAAGCTAAATGTATGGAAAATGGCATTTAGGTGATCTAGGTAGATCAAAATCAGAAACAGGTGCCTTTTTTAAGCTCATACATGTTCCATGTAACTGCTCCATATGTAAATCATCTCTACAAAATTGGTGAGTAAAGTTTTTACCATGTGGGATGACAAAATGGGGCTTTTGGGAGTTTCAGGAATATATCCCAATGGAATTTTTCACTTGAGTCTGCTTTCAGAGCCATTTCATCTGAAAACAGCAACTGATTCACCCTCCATACCCCCCTCCCACCAGCATACTGTAGACTCACTCCTTGTTCTACAACCCTTTTATTTACTTTCCCTACCACCCTGTACATAAACATTAAACAACCAGGGTAACATCACACCTTTGCACTGACCCATCTTTACTTGGAAACACTCATTCTCCATGCACATGCCTTACTCTCCTGGTAAAATCTCCTCACTGTGTTAGTAACTTGCCATTTACCCCCTTTTATTTGTAGCACCTTCCAAAAAGGCCTCTCTGTCAACCCAGACATGCTATTTTTCCAGAACCTTTCATGTTACATGTAATTCACTCTTCAAGTATTTTTCACACTAATTTGCTGAAACAGACACTTGGTCCTCACATCCTTTACCTCCCCTGATGCCAAACTGATCTTTTCCAGTCAGATGTTCTTTGCATACAACTACTTTATCAGACATCACTCCCATACACCTTTCCAGATATATTTTACAGACAGTTCTCAGGCATCTCACTTTAGACATACAGATTTTGAATGGCATGACTAACCAGTCAGCAGTACAGTCAAGACTTTCTTGAGAAACTCTTCTGCAATTCCATCCACTCCTGTCACATTGCTACACTTCATATGCAAGGCTCTCACTACATTTTCTGTTTTTACCATACTGTTTTCCAGGACTTACTCATCTTGCCACCTTGATCTAAACACCACATCTGCCACCCAACCATCTAGTACATTCAGCCATTCTGTAGAATACTTGCTCCATCTCTCTTTCACCTCTTTTTTCTTTGTTGTTACATTATGATCAAAGCTATATTGTGCTTTATTATCAGAACAATGCTGAAGCTGTCAAAAGACATACTTATGACGAAATTTTGTGGTAGCCCCATAAGGCTGAGATGATCTAGATATGACCTTGGACATGACCTCAAGTATTAATGGAACAGAGCAGCAAGTTAATTTTGATTCTGAAGACTCTATGATGCTCCAGTCTTAAGGTTCTGAACAAACAAATTTATTTTGATTCTGTAATATATTGAAAAACTCTAGTTTTTGAAAGTTTAGTTTTTAATGGAATTTAGAGACGGAATAAGAATATAGAAAGAAGTGTCCAGTACCTATACAAAATAGATTGAGAATTGTGTGATGTCACTCATATTTCCATTTCCTGAATTGCTAAATGATTAATCTGTTAAATATTTTTGATCTTGTGACTGATATCAGTGGTAATAAATCTGATAAGAGTTTTACCCACAAATTCTTCATTTGTTGGTACATGTATAAACATGAAATCTCTTTCAGATACACAGCTCTTGAAGAAGCAAAGGTTGAGGAGATTCAGCACCTTCAAAATCGTGTGGTGACTTTGGAACAGAGACACTCACAGACTGCCCTTCAGGAGACCGACAAAGTGCAGGCTCTCATTAAGGAGGTCAGTATAGAAGATGTAGTATATATATATCTATAAACAGATACTCAGATTAGAAAGATCTGTCAGTATTTTTCTATACGTATTCCTGTGTATGTTACTAGTCACATTCAGTGTTCTGATTGGGTTAACTTATGGCATACCACCATGCTTTGAATGCAAGTATTGTTGTCCACCTATAGCTTGTTAAAGTTTGCTTTGGTTAAAGTAGGTGGAGTACTCATGATATATTTTAAGTATTGGTTTATTTTTTTGATATTTCAGAGAGAAAGTATGGAGCACTGCATGGAGGAGGCAAGGCAGCAGCTGAACAATATAAAAGCATCTTGGAGTGACAAAATCATGGCTCTGGAGAATCAGATTCATCATCTGAATGCTAAGATTGCTGAAGACCAGGTTGGTGCTGTATTGCATATTTCCCCTTGGGGAAAAACTAATAAGATAAATAAAAGAGAGAGATGAAGAGATGCAAACTGACAGGCTTGGAGACATAAAGACAAAAAACAGTGAACAGATGATAGAGGCATACAGGTATCCATGAAAAGATATGATAGCACTCTGTATGTATGAATGGCTGACACATCCATAATTATATATAATTATGTGTGCATTTGTATCAGTCTTAACTACCTCCCCAACATAATTCAGGATAACATGAAAGAGATGATGTACTGCACTTTTGTTTACAAAATGCAGTTAGCTTGTCTGTGAACTGCGATGAGAGTTTTCCTAAAAGAAAGAAGAAAGAGAGAGGAGGGTTTAACCTTAACATATCTATCTAAACTTTGACTATGGTAATTTTGCCATCCAGGCATGGACATTATTGTATCTTTTCTATGCAAGCCCAGACCTGACTATATCTGTACTCTGTAATATTAAGATACATCACATTGTATCTGAACTGATCAGTATTAAAAAATCCATTCTTCTAAAAGCTAAAAATTTTCAAAATCCACCCTCCAGAACATTCTTAATTCTTGCCAAGTTGGATCAGAATTTTGCGATTTGATTGAGTTATAAACCATGAACACCATCATCCAGTAATGCTTGTTTACCAATGGCATCTTAGCTATGTCTCTTCCTTGTATACCAAATGACTGTTCTACGTCTTCTATCTCATTCTTGTATCTCCCCTGACGATGTGATCATTACACGAAAGTGCACTTGGGACCTTACTGTGTTTCATTTTCCTTTAGATTTTGCATATACTAGATCTCGCGCACCACTGTGACATCTTGCAATACCTTCAGGTGTTAAAGTATTCTTAAGACATTACACGCTGTGACTGCATGCACATACGAACCTTGAGAAGACATTACCATATAATTCTCATTGGTAGATTTTTACAAGAACACGAAACGTTAGTGGAACATAAAGACAAGTAAGAATTCTCATACCACCGCCACTGGACAGTGGGACACTAAAGTAGATGATCACCGTATAATTCCCCACAACTTTCTTTGATAGTTTTGTTATTCCACCTCTTGACTCAGTGAACATACCAGGTATTATTGCGGTATGTACACTATCTGTGGAAACCCCACGTTGCGGAAATTGCTAAGTCTGCCTCCAAGGAACTAGGAGTCATGCTCAGACGTCGAAATTTCTATTCTTCCAAAAAGTTGCTCCATTTATGCAAAGGACTTGTATAGAGTACTACTCTCACATTTGGGGTGGTTCTAGCTCTGCATCCTTACATGACAGAGATGAGTCGGACGCGGTCCAGCTTATCAACTCTTCTAGGCTAACTTTAAAACTTGACACTTGCCCTATTCCGCATTTTTTTCTTTTCACGTTAGGGGGCTACAGTCTCGGACAAAAGTCCACATCAAGGCTGGACTTTAATTGAAATAGAGAACTGATTATGAAAAATAAAAAGAAGAGACAAAGGAAAGTATCATTTTGGTTTTTGATCCCGGAGCTGCTGCTTGTGTGCCAAACACAAATAGCTATGCCGACTACGTAATGGTTGGCAAGCTACCGCATGGGATGATTAGTGTGTGGCAGTTGGCTACTCAGTGGTGGGCCGTTTTGATAACCGTTTCTTTCCCTACACCTCGAACCTTTGGAACTCTTTTCCATGTCTTTCCTAATAATTATGACCTAGTACTTTTGAAAGGACAGAATTTTCACTCCATTCAAAATTTGTAAATACTTTTTCTTGTTTTTCTTTTTCCCTTTAACCTCCTTATATTTCAATTAAGGTCAGGCCTCGATGTAGACTATATTCTGTAACTGGAGCCTCCAACGTAAGACAAAAATATCAAAAGTTCATAAGTTCTATTGTACAGTGTGAACAGCTGTTGCAGGAAGTGGCTTGCCATAACATCAATATCCTGTATATCGAGATATCAGTTTGAAATATTACT